>VDFB02075321.1:151764196-151796817 GCA_007258455.2 Sequoia sempervirens
AGGAGAGTAAAGGTTGCAGCTACAAAAGATCTAAGGTCATCCCCATAACAACTTTTCAGCATGGACAGCAGGGCTTCACATTGAATGCAGTTTTGACTTTCCTTAGAAAGATCTGAGGGCCGACTCTCCTACAGTCTGCAGATATTTTGTAAACCCTAGTATAGGGGACAACACATTCCTGTTGGTACATTTTGTATATAAGGCATTTTTTGCCTCTTTGTAAAGGTCAGCACTTCTAGATTAGAACTTCTAAGGTTAGAGAACTTTTAGACTGAGAACTATTAGGAGTTAGTCAGTTAACAGAAGGAGATAGAGTTGCATCTTGATTCTCAGTAATGAGAGCTTCTCTTACCTTTTTGTTTAGTAGTTAGATTTCAGTACAGACTGTAATGTATTTTCTAAGTTCTCTTAGTGTAGTTGGAAACAATCTGGAGCCTCAGGTTCTCTGTACACTGGTGATTGTGCCAGCTTTGTAAATATTGCTTATCTGTTTTACTAACAGTAGAAGCAATCAGAGTTTAATCTCCTTCATGTTGTGTTCCAGAATGATATTTGTCTTAAATTGATCATTTGATTTGTGAAGTCTTCAAGGAATGAAATATTATTTTGTGTTTTATTTAAATGGTAATTAAAATATGTTATGTGAATTAGCACTGTGAATGAAAGAGGCTATGTGTCAATCACAAGTTTACTTTGTTCTGCAGTTTTGGTTTACAAATTCCTTGAAGTTAACAAGTCTGGTTAAGGTTGGATGAACTATTGTTCTTTTCTGTTTCAAAACTCTGACTTATCTTTTTATATTTCTATAAAAACCCCTGTTAGAGTAGGTTTTATTTCTTCATGCTTGGATCTTAGAACAATCCAGAAGCTCAACACCAGTAGGCCCCTTGAATATTACTGTTGCATTGACCACTGAGTAACATCAGAAGCACAGTTGAGACCCAACTACAAAGACCTTGGGAGCTAAGGCATCCATGTGTTTCTCTCTTCGTGAGAATTAGAATAGCAATATTCTTCTTGCATTGTTGTGGTGCCAAAATCGCCATCAACAGAAAGAGCTCCCTGAGGTGTAGAGTCAAACTTGAAAACTAGCTCACCTAGCCCTCCTCAAAACTCAGGATTGCAGAGTGGTTGTAGGATGTCACAATCATCATCATTCTCATCCGCATACCCTAAACATCTCATTTGGATGAGGTAAGTTAGGGCATCCTCTCGCATCTTGACCCTCTGTGACCTAGGGTCTTGCATGCGGTGGTCCCCCTCTCTTACATTTTGGTGAACCTGACGTGAACCAATGTTTGTTCATCTGTTGTTGTTGAAACTTCCCATGGCTACTTCATGATTTTTATGCTCTTGAGCATTGTGAAGGTTTATGAGCATCACATTCCAATCCACAACTTTTGGGTATATCCTCAAGAGAAGTGTACGACACCTTCTGATGGAAAGGATGAAGGTCTCGCTTGGTCTCTCTATAGGCCTTTTCTTTGGTCTTTCTGTAAGTTTGGTTGCGCAAGAGCAGTTATCAAGGAATGAGATGGGATTCGCTGATGAAACTAATCACATTCCCACTCCTCCTATGTCTCCTATGCCATCATCAATGGATGAGCATGAGGCTATTCAGATCCCTGCAGAATACGTTGTCACCCTTGCTAAAGGATTGGGAAAATTAGAAAACCACTTAGAAAGAAATTTGAAGATGGCTAGAGCCACTTAGGTTGTTAGTGAATTGAAACACATGATGGGTAATGATCAAACAGGCATAGAGCTTGTAAGCAGTCTCCTCAATCTTACCAAAGCGTGTGCTCCTTCGAGCAACCCTGGTTTTGCACAAGGAGTCACTTTCGAAGAGTGTGAGGGACAGTTAGGGGTATCAATTCCTCCCACTTATGTTTACATGGCTGACACAGTCCCTTCTATCAGTATCCCTTCTTCCCCTAAGTAACCTGAAACTATCAAAGTGAATAAGGTCCCTTTGGGCTTTAGCTTTACCCCTTTTGTGACCTCTAGTGGTGGAGGTTTTGGCAAGTTGGGTGGTGGAGGCTTTAGTAGTTGCAGTGGATCCAGTAGTAGAAGTGGTGTTGGCAGAGGTGGCTCCAATGGAGGTCATGGCAGTGGTTCCAACAAAGGCCCTACTGGTGGCGGTGGCTCTAGTGGTGGCTCTGTCGGAATTCATACCAGTGATGGTTCTAGAGGTGGGCTTGGTGGTCATTTAGGAAGAGGTTCCTCTAGCCCTCTATCTTCTAATGACCCCATTCTAAACACTCTGCTTCAGAATATGGGTAAGATGCAAAGCTAGTTAGCGATCCTTTCCTAGGCCTTGGCCCAACCTATCTTCCAGCCTTCCTTCTGACATAGTCCATTGTCAGTTGCAATCTTAAACACTCCCTTCCCTTAAGGAATGGAGATCCCTGAGAATTACAGTGGTAAAGGAGATCCACGGACACACATGTCTGCCTTTAATGCCCTATGTACCGACTTCTTCCATCATGATGCATTGATGGCTAAATTGTTTCCCCGATCTCTCAAGGACACAACACTTGAATGGTATTTTTCCTTGCCTCAAAATTATATTTTCTCATTCGACCAACTTGTTAATCAGCCCTAATACAATTCCAAGCAAACATCGATAGAAGATCACCTTCTGACCTCATTCAATGTAAACAAGGAGATAATGAAAGATTATTGATTCCATAGCTGCATACCGCGTCTTTCACAAATCTTAATTAATTCCTCGACCTCGACATGCATAAGGTGTCTATAGGAAACCCAAAAGACCTTGAAAGAGAAGTCTCAACTTGGATGAAATAATTCTCTTTGCGCATTTGTGTGTAGCTTCATAGGAGCAATTCAGGCAAAACAGCTTGTTTAGTTTGGGGCTCCTCGCACTCTATCTCTAAGGGAAAGTCCATCGACAATCTCTAGGAAAGGAAAATCTATTGTGAATGTAGTAGCCATTGTTGATGACAATGGCCTCAAACACAACTAGAAACTCAAGGAAGTTGTCGACCTTATACTTCCATCTTACAAAATTGTTGAAGGATAAGATTGTAACTTTACCGACCCCTAAGCCCTAAGGAACCTTTACCCTAATTGGTATGATGGGGCACTTATTACCAAGCATTCATCGTGTTAATGGACATGATACTGGACACTGTATGTAGCTACGTCATGAGATATAAGACTGCATTGAGGATAGTACCATTCATCTCAATGGGAATAAATAGAACACTAGAAAATTAGTGGCGAAAGCTAATAGTGAACTATAGATATACACAGACCCATTTCTATCACATTTTACTAACATGATTATCGATCCCACTGATTATGTCACTCAACCCGAGGCCTATGTTAATATGGTCATTGTAACTTCCACTATTCCACCCGCACCCAGTTTTCCAAACATTACATTCACATCACATGATATACCCTTAAACAACAAACCTTCACCTCTCTACATTCCCACTCATGTCAATGTTAGCATTGTGACAAGAGTCTTGATTGACCCCTCAAGCCATGTGAATGTTATCATTGAAAAAACATTAGTAATAAATTCATTGCAAAAGGAAAAATATGAAGAAACAAAATCTACCATTTGTACACATGATGATATGAGTCTCAAACCCTATGGCTCGATAACCTTGTCCGTTCTAGTTGGACCCAGAGCTGTTGGCAGGGATTTCGATGTTATTCCAAAATTAGATCTGTTCAGAGTGAAGCTGGGAATTCCTTGGCTAGCTTCCATGAATGGGATCGCCTCTATTATCCACAAGTGTTTAAAGTTCTCCCACGAAGGTGTCGTGCATGTAGTACATGACACCAAATATCAACCCCTGGTATATCATGGTGGATACTCGTTGGATCACTTTTGGCCCTCTCTAGTTGGTTCGCTCCCTCCAAGAATGGACCTACTTTACAAGAACTATGTGAAGTATAAAACTAGGGGCAAAGGGGAGCCAAAGTTGACCCTCCTCATGACAAAACAATCGGTCACCTCCTCTTCTTGAGAAGAGATGAAGAAGCCTGCATCAACTACTCTCCCTTTCCCCAAAGGGAAGGAGAAGTCATGTCAACTCCCTCTCCTTCTCGTAAAGGTAAAGAGAAGGCTACCTCCTCTTGGTCTTCCCTGTCCTCTCCCCCTTCTTGGGAAAATTATTGGATGAGTCAGCTTGGCAGTTAACCACTCAGTCTGATGATCCCTCCTTGGAGTAAGCCCAAGATTAGGATCACAAACCTCCCTAATGAATACCCCAGACCGTGGTATTATCTATATGGAAGAAAGAAAGGTTCTCATAGAGAGTTCAATCCATGGCCTCCTACCTCTCCTACTCCTAAGGAAGTGAGAAGAAAGAGGCCCACTGCTGAGGCTCTCGAGTCGACTCCTCCTGTCACTCCTTAGCCTATTCCTTCTACTCCCGTCCAGGCCCCTGTCCCTCCACTAGAAATGGTCATGGTAAACATTCCTATGGTTGAGTAGGAACCCTCTGCTCCCTCGCAACCTCTAACCTCTAACTCCAAGAGTCACAAAAACTTCCTTGTGCATGAATGCAAGTGTTGGTGAAAGGATCTCCTGGTTGAGTAGGCCACCTCACAAAGAAAGGAGGAAGAAATTCTCACCCCTAGTTCAGGACCTCTTGTAGTGTCTTCTTCCTCCCTTTCTTCTGCTTCTCCTTAGTTTGGTCCCATACTACTCCTAGCTTTTGTTGTGAATACGAATGCGCCTAACCCTAAATGGGTACAGGTGTTCATCTCTCCTTTGGTGGAGCCACCTCTACTAATTTCCATTCCAAATATCCAACCTTTCTTGAAACTCATGACAAGGATTAATACCTTGGTCATGTCCATTTTGATTCTTTCTTCCTCTTCCTTCTTACACCCCTACCTTGTAAGGGCTGGGAGTTCCTATCCCTCCAACACAAAAGAGTAGAGGGCACCCTTCTAGCAACAAAGGATTTAAAAGAGGAGCCCACCTTCTCTGCCAAGGCAAGCCTCAGGCTTCACTTGTTCTATCCTCTAGTGATGGAACTAGCCTCGCTTCCCTCGAAGTTCACACCGCCTTGAGTCACTCGGGATGAGCTTGGAGGTGAACCCTCAGATGCAACCTCCATCCCATCCGCCAAAGTAAGACATATGCACTCCTTTGTTAAAAGTGTTTAACTCTATGGATCGAGGTTTAACCCTACGATCTTCACGTAAATCATCGATTTTGACTCCACAAGAGCTCGTGGAGAGGGACCTTTGAGGGGCCCCTCTCCTTGGCCCTTTGTTGCATGAGGGAATGTGACGCCTCTTAACATTCCCGGCCAAAGGTAGGCACATCCTCCTTCCCCTTATGAGGATTTAGAAATTGGGAAGCAAATGACCTCTTTGGCTAATCAATGCTAGGAGGAGGCCCCTTTTCTGATCTCTTGTGTGTGTGTGTGTTTTGTGATGTGTTCTCTGCTCGTGGCTATGTGTGCCTAGATGACCCTACTCACCCCTCGCTGGTGCTTGGATATAGGTACTGCTTTGTATCGTAAACCTCTTCTATTTGTATCATCATTCTTCCATGTTTGTGCTCGACTTTCATAAATTGGGGATGATGCAGCGTTAGTCATTTAGGGCTCCCTTCCATGTTGACCCAATTCTTTTTTATTTTTACTTTGTTTTCCATGTGCATCTTCTTTGGATTTGGTTAGGGGATTGATGATCTTTTTCCTTGCATTGTGGTTACCTATTATTATATGAGCTCATAGATCTGACCTCGCCAAACCAAACCCTTGTTCCCTTTGTCTCCATTTTTATTTTTCTCTTTCACTCTCTCTTTATCTTTCTCTCTTCTTTGCTTGAGTTGTCCTTTTCATGTGTGACAACGCCTTATCTTTAACATTTTGGTTTTTTAGAAAATGTATTCATTGACAATGGATCTTTTCTCAAAAATCCGCATAGGCCTTCCTTTGAAATCACATTCTCAACTTGGAACCCAAATGGAACATGTTTCCTTCATCATGGGTTCACAAAGAAAGGGACTTTGAAGACTTTCCTCATGCTTGGGGGCATATTCTTCCTTTCTGACAATCCTGATGAATTGGAATATCTTTCAACAGATTCCTTTGATGAAGGATTGATTCGAAGAAGAATATTTACTTTGGACTATAAAGGCCCCTCGAAAGGGATTTATTCATGACTGTCCCCAAAGAACCCCTTCAAAATTCTAGTGTAAAAAACTCCTGGGCTGACAAATTGCCAAGAATCGCCCATTTACTTGCTCATGTCGCCACTTTCTGACTCTATGGAGTCTACTTTCTCAGGTTCCTCCATGAGAGAGATCTTGGGGGATACCTCCCTGCAAGACCGAGAACTTGTAGGGTGCTTTCCTTTGAGCTTCCTCCATGCAAGATATCTTGGGGTGGCTCCTTGCGGAACTAAGAGCCCTGTGGGGTACTTCTTTGTGTTCTTCATGCTTGAGTTCATGGAGAATACCTTCCCATAGGACCTAGATCCCATAGGGTGCCATTTTGGTATTCTTCATGCTTGAGTTCATGGATATCACCTTCCTATAGGACCCAGAGCCCATAGGGAACTCTTTGGTATTCTTCTTATGCTTGAGTTCATGGAGAATACCTTCCCTATAGAACTTAGAGCCTATAGGGAACTTCTTTCAGAATTCTTCATGCTTGAGTCCATGGAGAATATCTCCCCTATGGGACTAAGAGCCTATAGGGCACTTCTTTCATTATTATTCATGCTTGATTTCATGAAGAATGCCTTCCCTATCAGACTGAGAGCCTGTAGAGCACTTCCTTTGGGTCTCCTCCATGCTAGATTTTTTGGGGGACACCTTACTTACAGGACCGAGAACCTGTAAGGTGCTTTTCTTCTTCAACTTCATGGTTTCAAGCAACTATGAATCCCCTCACTTTCCCCGACCTTCAGATACACCAAACCGAGTATTGCTTCCTTGATGGTTCAAGTATACATTCCTAGCTTTACACTCTTCTTAATCTACTTTACCAAGCACTCATCAATATTCATGCTCGCTAAGGTGGGGGCAAAATGTATAAGAGTGAATTTGCACCCCTTATACAAATTCCCCTTTTTTCCTTTACCCACCTTAGAAAACAAATTTCGGAGGCTTAATTCCACCTAAACCCACTGCTTGCATCCCACTTGGCACCTATTTTGAGTGTCGGTGGAGGCGTTTCTGTCGGGGATGCCCACGTGGCGTGCTTACATCCCTACCAGATTCTTGCAGTTGAACCTGCAAAGGCATTACTCTTCTCATTGGAGGTGAAGTTGTAATGCCCCTGTCGGCTGACCAACCTGAATATGGCCATTTTCTTCCATTCTCTCTTCAAATTCCTTCTTCCAACATGCATTCCAACTCTACACAACTCTTCACCACATCAAGCTTCCATTCTTTCACTCTCACATTCATTTTTCAAGCACTCACTTTCACTCACTCCAAGCATTCAAGCATTCCATTGCAGCAAAGCAACACTCCATCACTTTGGTAGAGCATGCTTGGGGCCACACCATTGTAGCAGAGGCTCGAGTACTCTCATTTCTCCCCCAAGCAGCCTTGAGTGCTCTTGGTGGAGGTGGTAAGCTTCCCTCTCCTCTCCTCTATCACTTGGTTGAGTAGCATAACACTATTTTGTAGTGCTTATTTTCTCTTTACTATACTATTTCTTTATCTTGTTTCTTTGGTTGTCCGTGGAGGTGGAAACACCTGAACAAGGGTTTGACTGAGGTAGGCCCCTATACAACCACCCAAAATTTCCCCTCCTTTTGTGTGTAGGTATGTGTGCTTCTTAGAAAACTAGCTGGCGAATGAGTTCCTTAGTGAGATTCTCCTTATTTTCATCACCCTTGCATATTTTCTTTATAACATTAGAGAATATTTAATTTACCTAGTCATATCATTTTGGCCCTTTAGTTATTCAGCTAGGCCTTTAGTCATTTTAGTAGGTTTGACCTTATCTCTATTGTTGTCTAGTTGTAGAGACATCGGTGCACTTTAGAGACACCAATGCACTGCATTGTCATCCAAAGATTGCACTTTCATCTTTGAGCAAAGAGCTCCCTGAGGTGTAGAGTCAAACCTAAAAATTGGATCGCCTAGCCCTCCTTGAAACTCGGGATTGCAGAGTGGTTGTAGGACTTCAAAGCCCTCATCATTATCATCTGCATACCCTAAACATCACATTTGGTTGAGGTAAGTTAGGGCGGCCTCTCGCATCTTGACCCTCTATGACCTAGGGTCTTGCACATAGCAGTCCCCCTCTCTTACACTAAGAAACCAAGATGATACATGACATCCACTATTGGAAAGTCATCCATAGGGGTTTCAAAGATAGAGAAATTTGTTGTCCAAAATGAAGGAGTACATTATCATCCATTTAGAAACTTAGTTGGATACTCTCCACATCAAGAAGAAGCAAGAGGAAGCTAAAGAAATGATCACTAAATATTTCCCTAGATGTAGGCAAAGGAAAGAAAACTGTAAATGCAAGAGGGTGACTAGTATTCAACAAGACAAAATTGAGAGACCTGATTTTTTAGCTACTTGAAGGAGAGGATGGGAAACTATTTTATATAGCTCAAAGAAGGCCATGGAAATAAGAAAAGGTAGGCCACAAGACCCTCTTAACTTTAACTCATCCTTTCCCATTGGAAATTGGAATTTTTTTACTTGGAATTCTTAGCCCTAGACAACTAATCAAAATCAATGGAAAAATCCTCAAAAATGGCCACAACCAAATCCTTGGTCACAAAAAAATTTCCAAGGTTCCAATTACAATCCCCAAAGGCCAACACAACAAAACTAGTGGTTTCCTCAATGGAAAAAAGGTCAGCAGTGGCAACAACGAAACATGAATTATTAGTAACCTATGCTTCCTCCTCGACCACAAAATCAAGCCATTATGCCTCCATCAAATCCTACATCTTAGCCACCCAAACCACCACAATTACCTGCCCAACCTACACCTGACCCTAACAACAAGTCTGCTCAACAATTTTATACTAACAAAGCTATGCAATACCACACTAATGGGGTAGATGTGAATGATTTACACTTCAGATCCAGGAAACAACTAGCTAGACCTTCACCCCCTCAAATCACTGAGATGGAGGATGAGGAACCTGTAGTTGAAGCTTTTGACAAATCACCTTTGGAACCTAATTCAAATTAGGTACACCAAACTACCTCAAGTCCAAAGCCTCCTTTCCTTGAATGCTTATCCATTCAAAAGCATCACACACAAGTTGAGACAAACCTACTGGGTCAACTTAGGGATGTCAATATTAAGATTCCTCCTATCCAAGCTATTAAGGACATTCCAATCTATACTAAAGTACTCAAGGACCTATGTCTTAAGAAACCAGGGAGGAAAAGGATCCTCAGATAGTACATGTCACCTTGTAGATATCACATTAGGGTACATAAATGTCCCTAAATACACAGACCCTAGTAGTCCAGTAGTGGATGTTAAGATTAATGGGACCCTTATAAGAATACCTTGATAGAATTAGGGGTAGAAATCAATGTTATGAATAAATAAATAATGCAATTACTTCAATTATCCAACCTTAGACCTACACAAATTGTTCTACATTTGGCTGATAGGTCAATAGTCAAGCCTGAAGGAATCATTGCAATTTTAGTTATTGCATTAAATTCTTGGAATATCCTACTCATTTCATAGTTTCACAACCAAAGGTTAATCTTGCAAGATATCCACTCATCTTAAGCATACCATGGTTAGCTATAGCTAATGCATTCATAGATTGTAGGTCTGGCAATATGATAATATCTAATGGGACAGTGACCAAGAAATTGGTCTTCTATCCTCCAGCCAAATCTTATGTTGATTTTGAGCAAACTATTTGGCCCACTTTGGATGAGGAAGATAATTATTCCCTATAGAATTCAATGATAATATAATGCAACCCTCTATTGGATGATTAGGATGAAGATGAGCTAATTACTCATATAATATAGAATGATTGTGGAAGGAGCCCGTAGCAACAAAATTGTCTCTCATGCCTACAACACCCCTTGAAAAGTATTATACCCACCAATTCCTCAGAAGAAATATCACAAATATTTCATTTCTTACTGCCACAATAGTGTGTACCAATCATTCCAAGCCTTGACCTCTCATTTGTGCAAGAATCATCCAAAGAACTAGAAGTCATGTTAGGAAAAGTGTTGAACATAAAAAATGCATTGACTAAAGAACAACATAATTCCCTACACAGAGTATTGCAAGAATACGCAGCAGGGTATGCATGGGACTAACATGATATGAAAGGTATAGATATTTAATTATGTATACATAATATCTATTAAAATTATGGTTATATACCCATTAGACAACCTCAAAGATGAATAAACCCTACCTTGAGAAAAATAGTCAAATCTAAACTCCAAAACCTCCTTGATGCAGACTTTGTTTATCCTATATCTGACAGTGAATGGGTCTCACCTTTAGTCATCATTCTCAAAAAAGGTGGAAAATGGAGAGCTTGTGTAGATTATAGGTAATTGAAGATAGCCACTAGGAAGGACCACTTTCCATTTCCATTTATAGATCAAGTGCTTGACTCTTTAGCAGGGAAAAAGTGCTTTTCTTTCCTAGATGGTTTCAGTGGTTACAATCCAATCGAAATTCATCTAGAAGATCAGGAAAAGACAATATTTACATGTCCTTGGGGTACTTATGCCTACTCTATTCTACCTTTTGGTTTATGCAATGCTCCAACTACTTTTCAAAGGGTAGTGCTCAACATCTTTTTTGATTATGCTCATGACTATATGTAGATATATATGGATGATTTCACCACATATGGGGAAACTTATGAGGAAGCCCTCAACAATCTGGAAAAGGTATTAAAGAGATTTAAAGAACACTTGTCACTCAACAATGAAAATTACTTTACAATGATGACTCAAGGAGTTGTTTTAGGGCATTTCATATCCAGTGCAAGAATTTAGGTTGATCCACATAAGATATAAATTATTTCTACATTGCATGTTCCACAGAAGCAAAGAGATATCATAAGTTTCCTTGGCCATGCAGGCTACTACAGGAGGTTTATGAAAGACTTCAGTAAGATTTTTGCACCATTGTTTGTTTTGCTAACTAAAGATATTGAATTTGATTGGACAATAGAATGCCAACATTCCTTTGAAGAGTTGAAGAAGACATTAACCCAAGAACTTTTTTTGAGGGGACTAAATTGGGCCTTACCCTTTTATATACATACAAATGCTTCATATTTTTCTATTGGAGCAATTGGGTTAGAAAAAAGGTAACAAAGAGTATGTAATCTATTACATTAGCAATAATCTTCAAGGAGAAAAGTTAAATTATATTGTTACAGAAAAGGAGATGTTAGCAGTAGTGTATGCCATCAATAAATTCAGACATTACATCACTAGTTGTTCAGTATTTTTTGACACAAACCATACAACTATCAAATATTTTATGAACAGGCCTCTATTTGGGGGTATATTAGTAAGATGGCTGCTCCTACAAGATTTTGATATTATAATAGTGGACAAGCTTGGTAAAGCTAATGTAGTGGAAAATTTCCTGTCAAGGTTACCAACACAATCAATAGAAGGGGTAGTGAATGATTCATTTCCAAATGAACACTTATTTTCTCTTAATGTACATGTACCTTGGTATGTTGATATTGCAAATTATTTAGTGATAGGGAAAATTCCACCACACTTTTCTCCAAGAGAAAAGAGATAGTTGGGACATAATTATTTTCCATACTCTTGGATATTAGGTTATTTGTTCTACATTGGCCCTGAAAGAATCATGAGAAGGTGCATAAGGGAGGATGAAATCTATGATATCATGAAGGCTTGCCATGATGAACCATGTGGGGGTCATTTTGTAAGAAAAAAAAAAGCATTCAAAATCCTCACAACTGGTTACTATTGGCCAACTCTACACAAGTATTTTGTCAAGTATACAAGAAGTTGTGATAGGTTCCAAAAATGGGTAAGCCAACAAGAAGTGATGAAATGACATTGTAGCCTCAGCTAACACTAGCTCCCTTTGACAAATGGGGTCTATACTTTATTGGACCAATATCACATACTTCCAACAATAAGGAGTACACTCTAGTTTGCACTGACCATCTGACTAAGTGGGTAGAAGTAAAGGCATTACAGTTTCCTAGAGATGGAAAGGTGGCTAAATTCTTATATGAGGAAGTTTTTACTAGGTATGGAGTACCTCGGGAAATAGTTAATAATCAAGGTTCATAGTTTACTTCAAACTTCATCACAAAACTAGTTGAAGAATACAAAATTAGGCACAAAAATTCAACACCTTATCACCCTCAAGCCAATGGTAGGGTGGAGATTACTAATAGAGAAATTGAAATTGTTCTCACCAAGATAGTTACATAAGAAAGATTGGGTTGCAAGGTTACTAGAAGTAGTATGGGCATATAGAACAACCTGGAAAACAACAACTGGTTTCACACCCTATGAGCTAGTATATGGAAAAATACCAGTAATCCCAATTGAGTTTGAATATAAGACATTAAGAATAGTAGTAGAGCTGGAAATGGATCTAACAATAGCTCAAAAGGATAGGTTACACCATTTAAATGGACTAGATGAAATCAAAATGGTGGCAATCCATCACACTAAGATAGTACAACAGCAAAGGACAAAGTGGCATGACCAATATATCAAAATAAAGGAGTTTAATGTAGGGAACTAGGCCTTATTATATGATTCAAGGTACAAGGATTTCAAAGGTAAACTCCAATACAAGTGGGTGGGACCTTATGAGATCAACCAAGTATTTCCTAACAGAGTAGTTGTAAGGAGCCTTGCTAAATCTGACCCTAAACTCTTCAAAATTTTCCTTAGAAAATTTGTCAAACAGCGACAATTTTTGTAAATTTGTTGATTTGAGATTTAGTTTGCTTTGTTTATTTTTTGATCGATGCTAAGATGTTGAAATTCTTATAAATTGAATGATAATATTCTTAACAATGAAGAATTAATGATATACAATGTATTTTTGTATTTTTTGATGCAAAAGAAATGTCCTAAACTAGTTAAATGAGTAGCTACAGTATTGACACATTTTGTCATATAGTTTGTATGCAACCAACAATGATGCCTCTATTCAGAAAATATCTTCCAATATAATTACAAATATGGTTACACCAATGCTCCTAGATGATGCTTCAAAGGAAATATACTAATTTCAAATGAAAGGCCAAGACTCTTGGCCTTCAAGTTAACAACCATGAAATATGCAGCTACAATCATGCCTAAAATAACTCCTTCTAAACTATGACAATGCAATGTATCCATACAAATATAATGATAGGAAAACCTAGAAGGGGTTGTTGATATAACTGAGATGTGTTGGCAACCATAGCATTCAAAATGGAGACCTTTGATGATGAACTCATCCTTGCCAAATAGCAGCCCAGTTCTGAGATGAAAACCTTTAGAATAAATTCAATATTGCCTCAAACTTCTCCCAAGACCTCTTAATATTGTTGCCTTAGCTTCCCAGTTGGAGTGCTTCAGTTTCCAAGGGAAATTGAAGTCCCCTACAACCCCCACAAATTTATTTCTAACTCATCATTTCTAAAAATTGAATTCCTATTTGGCAGTAAGTATGTCCTTCCCAAAATGCATCAAGTCAACCTCCAATCCTTTTATCAATAGTTTTTTGATATTAATATCTGAAATTCGAATCTCGAAGAGGCCAATGTAGATTTGCAAATGGCTCCACAAATTCTACATATTATCTTCCCTAAAATTGTTTTTCTTCAAATATCAAAATTTGGCCAATGGCCACTAAATTTTGAGCACAAGTGGAAAGACTAGAATATCTTTCCCAACTCCAGCTAGGATTGATGTCTCATAATTGAAACTGAAAAACTTAGAGAATTCAACTTCTCCAACTATGTTAAGCATTCAAGATCTCCAATATTCAGAAAATGTATTCAACTTAGGATGATCTCAAATGTCTTCCAAAAGCTTCTTATAAAGAATTCACAAACATTTCCAATAAGCCTCTAGAATAAAATATTATTTTATTTTATTAAGTGAATTTTTTATATTATTTTATTTTTAGTCAATTTAATATTAAATTAATTAAATATAAGGTTACTTTTTAATATTTATTTATTTAATAACCTTATAAATAAATAATTTAATAAATTCTCCTTATTGCTCCAAATTGGGGACATGACAGTCCTCTCTTCCTAAAGATTGATTTCCCTCAAGCAATTTGTGAATGCCATCCTAAGACCACTGCCATAAAATATGGAGCAATCCTATCCACCATCTGCCTAGATCCCAAATAACCCTGAGAAGGACTCCTCTTAACCACCTCTGAACAAAGTTCAGGTCCTTGGCAATGTTCAAACTCATCAACTTGTGAAGCCAACAAACCATCAAGTGAACTTCGAGAATCCAGTCAGACCAAGTCTTTAGTTCCTACTTGTTTTCATCCTCTGAAGTTATTGGTATGTCGAACCCCGGTGAATCCACTCTCCTTTCCTTCAACCCACCTCATTGTGTAAATAATGTCATGGTCACACCCTCCACATGTGTATCAAAAGCAAATAGATGAACACTCCTAATAATGCAATTGAGATGGAAGTCTCTTGCCTGTGCTAAAGGAATACCTGAGTAGTCATGTGCATTCCTTACCAAAATGTCAACATCAAAAGATGACTCTCCACCTAATGCAACAAAAGCAATATCATCAGCATCATCATCATGAATGCCATCTACCCTATCCATATCATTGACTTTCTCATGTTTTAAAGCTCCTATCTCATGAGAATGGTGGGACATAATTCTATTGTCCTCAAAAAAATTAGGAATGACATCATGCCATTGTATAATGTCTCCTTCATCATGTGTAGCCAAAACACTAATGGTTGCTCCACTAAGTAGATGATCAACTTTCCCATCCACCTGTATGTCTTCATGTGGTTTTTCTATGACCTCATGATTATGTGGAGGTGATAGGTTGTTGTTTGTAATTGGAAACTCAAAATTATCACCCTTGTTTGTGCTATCTTCATGTTCATTACCCTTTTCACTTTCATGGCTACAATCGAATTTCTGTCCATCACTATGCAATACTGATGATGTAATGCTATGCTCAATTAATGGGGCATCAAGAAAATCCATACCTTCATGTGGCTGGTCATTCACTTTTGTAAATTCATTATAAATACTTCTAGATATGCCACTTGTAGATACATCATGCTTCTCCTTCCTTTTAGGTTGTGATGCAAACAATTTTGAAAGGGATTCAATATGTAGTTCTAATCCTTGTGGTGAAAGTATAACCTCTTCCAAGATGTTCACAAAGCTGATGAAGGGAAGGTCTTTTCTGAGCTCTTGCAGAAGTGCACCTTATTCTTTGTAAGCAACTTCAATATCCTCTTTAGAAACCATTTCTCAACCAACTAAAATTTTGATCTACAATCAAGTAGCTGAAACAAAGTGCAATCTACCCAACAGGCTGGCAAGATTGTTGGCTCTGATACCACTATAAGGAGCCTTGCTAAATCTGACCCCAAACTCTTCAAATTCTACCTTAGAAAATTTGTCAAACTATTGGATGACAATTTTTGTACTTGCTTATTTGAGATTCAATTTGCTTTGTTTGTTTTTTTATTGATGCTAAGATGTTGAAATTCTTAGAAAGTGAATGATAATATTCTTAACAATGAAGAAGGATATGCAATGTATTTTTATATTTTTAGGTGCAAAATAAATGTCCTAAACTAGTTAAATGAGCAACTACAGTATTGAAACATTTTGTCATACAGTTTGTATGCAACCAACAATGATGCCTCTATTCAACAAATATCTTCCAAACTAATTACAAAGATGGTTACATCAATGCTCCTAGATGATGCTTCAAAGGAAACCTACTGATTGCAAATGAAAGGCCAACACTCTTGGCTTACAAGTTAACAACCATGAAATATGCAATTATAATCATGCCTAAAATAAAGCCTTCTAAACTATGAAAATGCAATGTATCCATACAAATGGGATGATAGGAAAACCTGGACAGAGTTGTTGATATAACTGAGATGTGTTGGAAACCATAGCATTCAAAATGGAGACCTTTGATGATGAAATTGTCCCTACCAAATAGTTGCCCAATTTTGAGATGAAAACCTTCAAAATAAATTCAATATTGCCTCAAACTTCTCTCGAGACCTCTTAATATTGTCACCTTAGCTTCCAATTTGGAGCACTTTAGTTTCTAAGGGAAATCAAAGTCCCGTGCAGCCATCATGAATTTATTTCTGAGTCATCATTTCTGAAAAATCAAATTCCTGTTTGGCAACAAGTTTGTCCTTCCCAAAATGCATCAAGTCAACCTCTAATCCTTTTTTCATTAAATTTTTTATATTAAGATTTGCAATTCAAATCTCAAAGAGGCTAATGTATATCTGCAAATGGCTCCACAAATTCTATAAATTATCTTCCCTAAAATTTATTTTCTTCAAATATCAAAATTTGGCCAATGGACACTAAATTTTGAGCACAAGTGGAAAGACTGGAATATCTTTCCCAACTCTAGCTAGGATTGGTGTCTCACAACCAAAATCGGCACACTTAGAGAATTCAACTTCACTAGCTATGTCAAGCATTCAAGCTCTCCAATATTCAAAAAATGTATTCAACTCAGGATGATCTCAAATGCCCTCCAAAAGCTCCTTATAAAGAATTCACAAACATTTCCATGAAGCTTCTAGAATAAAATATTATTTTATTTTATTAAGTGATTTTTTTATATTATTTAATTTTAGTCACTTTAATATTAAATTAATTAAATATAAGGTTACTTTTTAATATTTATTTATTTAATAACCCTATAAATAATTAATTTAATAAATTCTCCTTATTGCTCCAAATTGGGGATACAATAGCAGTGAAGTTGCACACCATAGATGTAGTAAGGTTTTCACTTTCGATCAATGGCCATAGGTTGAAGCTTTATAAGAAATCGGTATAGAAGGATAATTTAATTTTCTCTCTATTTCAACAATATGGTGCTCTCAGTGATCTAGATATGGGTTCAAAAACATGAAGTGATATCTCAGCAGCAAATGATATACCAAGTACTTCAAGTGACCTAGTGATTGAGCTACACAGCTCAATCCCTAAGATCGCTCAGGATTAATTTCATATTCTACCTCACAAGCACACACAACATGGTTATAATGATGTTAACACCATTTCCAAAGGGACCTATTTTATATTTAATTGTTAAACATTCAGAAAGGGTCTTGTTGCAATAGGGACCTGTAGCATAATAATTGTCAACATTTAGATGGGACCTTATACTGAAGGTACCTGTAGTGTCATCTAGCAAAAAAACATTTCAAATCACTTGGTACCACATTAATTACAATTCATATGCTCTCACCTCAAAATTCTCACATGCAGTACCCATCATTTCATAATTATTACCCGCAACATGCTTCTTTCTTGCTGCCAATTCAAATTTAAAATGTTTGAACTATCACATCACCAACTATTATAGGTCTATTCTATTTCATTACCTTACATCTTCCACCTCACAATTCATTCACCTATAGTTATTTCCAGTCACATCAAATTATATTATGGATACATGTTATTCAGTTCACACACGAGGTAATTAGTTAGTTCCTTCCAATAGGTACGCAAGGTACACTATCATAATTACCATAGATTTATTAATGCTTTCATTATGTCTTTCATATTAAATTAAGCATGTGAAATATTCATAACAACAATTTCTATACTTTCTAATCATACCCTTTCCAATCACAATTTTAAGTGAGGTCACTTCAAACCTTAAGTTGGGGGAAGGGTACAATTCAACCAATTTTTTATTTATTTTCACCACCTAAAAACAAATGCAACAGATAGATATGACATGCAAAACCGTCCTAAAATTATACCTACTTTTTTTTTATACTTTCAATTGCTAATTCCATAATCCTGTGAAATTGAGCTAAGTTGAACCCATAACCCATTTTTTAGCTCAATTAAGCTAATACTAAGAAGGGGAGTTGTAGTTATAGTATGGTAGTGATAATGCATAAGGAAACAATAGAATAAAGGAAGGGTTTGAAGGTGGTGAAGTGGAATTGAGCTGAATTTTCAAGGTTAACACATTGAGCAGGAGTAAAGAGATTCATAATGGGAGGTGATGTTATCAAGACAAAGTCGTCAACTCACAAGCAAATACTAGAAGATGCAATGGTCTTACCTATCTTCACAAGAGTGGGTTGGCTTGATTATTTCCTGAAACTAACAAAAATTGACAATGAAAAGCAACAATATTTGCAGCCACATTAGAGCACGATGAAGTAATGGTGAAAGGATTATCAGTGGATGCATCTAAGTTTCCATAGCACAAGTTTATTGGTTACCTAGAACTGGAGCAGAGTTTCCAACATGTGTTGATGCAGTGGCTGCAATAGAGGAATTTTGTGAGCGAGGAGAGAATTTGGATTCATCATCACAAGGTACAAATAGGCTATCTCTTCTATGGTTTTGGGCTAACTTTTCTTTTTATGTCATTAGATATCTTACTTTTGATGGTAGAAAAAAATATTTTGTATACTATAAATTTTAAATTGCTTAGTCACCTTCCCCATAATAGGCTGGTAAATGTGCCAAATTTTCTTTATAATATGTTTAAAAGAATGGTATCAAAGTATCAGAGGAAACAAAGTGGCACTGCCTTATCACACCACTCTTTGATTGCCCTATTAGTAAAAAGAAGCTTGAGAGTTCAGTACCCACAAGTAGACTAGGAAGATTTTAAGAAATGTGAAGATATTAACAATTTACTTGAGGCACTTGTAGTACTTGAAACTTTAGAGCCACAAGTTGAACCTATAAGAGAAATTCCTCATGTCTCACCTACGGATTCACCTACCCTTAGCCAAGGTGAGAATGAGGAGCACAATGTTCCATAGTTAAGGTCACCAGCAATGGAAGAAAATCCATCTTCTCCAAAACCACCAAAACCAAAGAGTAGAAGAGGCGGTACATCTACAACATCCACACCTTCTAAAATAGAAAAGAAAAAGAAGGATATTGAGAAGGAGACACCTACACCTAGGCATTCAGGTAGATTAAAGAAACAAGGTGTCATGAGGGGGAGTGTGGAAAAACCTGAAGAAGAGGAAAAGGGAAAAGAACAGTAGGAGGAAGATGTAATGTTAGTAGAGATAGACTCCGAAGGGAAGGGAAATATCCCTAGAAATGTACATACACCTATGAAGAGGAAGAGATATGTGTCTACCACTTTTGATTCAAAATCAGAAGATGTGTTTTTTCCAAGAAAACATAAAATAAAACCCTAGATAGTCCTACCTATGAAGACTATGAAGGGGGACGTAATGAGTAGTTTATGGAAACAAAGGAAATGTATATAGAAGATAGAAATGTCAGGAAGGATCTTCAAGAGGCCTTGGGTAGAATTAAACATTTGGAGGAGTTAGTGTAGAGCTATGAAAAGAAAGACAAGGAAAGGGAAACAAAAATACAAGAATTGGAAGAAAAATTATAAGCATATGGCCATGGTACTAAACTTTATTTATTGACACAATTGGCCATTACTAAGATAGGGGATGGAGAACTTGCAGTAACAAATCAAAGAACTCATCTCATAAGAACTCCAATTCACCATATAACCTTGTCACTTGGTTATCAGCTATGGAGGGTGACTAATAAGTTTGCACAAGAGAAAGAAAAGTGGAAGAAAGAAAAAAAAAACTTTGATTGAAGAACATGCTAAAGTGCTAGAAGGGAAAGAGATTAAGCTAATAAAATCAGCAATCATATTGGAAGAAGTGGCAAATAAAGCTACAAAAATCATAATATGTAGGCCTCCAACAAGGACATATGCACTATTTGTACAAGAAAAAAAATTGAGTTTTTAGTTTAGTAGGCTAATCAATAATTAGTCAGTTGGGATGAGCAAGGAATTTGAGTTTCTTAGTGTTTTTTGGAGAAGGATTAACTGTGTGAATACTATTTACACAACTATGTGGTGTTAGAAGAAATAGAGTGGAATCCTTCGATATTTTTATTGGATATCCAAGTAAGGGCATTAGCATCTTATTATAGGAATGAACAATTCAAGGGAGAAATAATGGAAGAATATGAGGAGAGGGATAAATCAGTTGCTCTACCAATAAGGAAAGAATCTAAAGACCCTGATGCAGTTATAAATGAATGGTTGAAACTCCTGGGTCATAAAGGTGTAGGAAGGAAAATTATGAAACTAAGAACAAAGGATTACAAAAGAATGCAGAGATTAGTTGTAGGATTGGGTCAGCAATGTTACAGTTATATGCAAAGTAGATGGAACAACTTGACCCTAGAGCTGTAGAGAGGAGCCTCATTCCATGTATAATTTCACCACCATGCTTGAGAGGGTACATAAATACATGAAAATTGGTGTTGACATGGGAATTCATTGGGTACCACTCACATTTCACCCACCTATGCTACTCTATCCAGTTCCACATTGGACTAGGGAAAAGGGTGAGGAGTGTGAGAAAGTCGGGATTAGAAAAATGAGACAACTTGTAGATTACAGAGGTTTTTACTTAAAATAGATTAATGGATTTGATGTTGTCATGGACATCAAGGAGATCACCTTGCAATATAATCTATACCCTAGTGTTTTTCTTGAGGACAAGTAAAAGTATAGTAGGGGGGAATGATGGGTTCAGTTATTAGCCTATTTTTTGTTTCTTTTATGCATACTTTCATACACTATTAGATAAACCTTTCAGAAAATACTCCAATGCTATGTTATCTTTTCATATTTAGTATACATCCTTGGACCTAAATTATAGTAATGGAAATATGGTTATATGATAGAGTAGCATTGCATGGTTTATATGTGAGTATGTATGAAATATGGATGGAATTTTGTGTTTAATTATGGTAGTTAGCTTTGAGTATATGTTTTTTGGATTAACCTCTTGCAACTCAAAAAGAAATTGTATCATGTAGCAATTAGAAGTTGTAGCTCGCAACAAAAGGAATACTTGGACAACAAAATAGGGGAAGTGCCAGATCAAGTTGAATGCAATAACTATTGTATGAAGACACCTAATGGAGTTGGTTGTACATCATTATGATAGCTAATAAAGCGCTCGAGAAGAAGAATTCTTTTGTTGATAGGATTCTGGATGACTATTTGTGTGTCTTACATGTAGATCTATTTTATAGAGTTTCAATTCTATTAGAACTCTTCTTTCTTTTTAGTTATAATTTGAACAATTCAATCTTAACTATATACTCTATTATCTAGGAGTTGCAGTTAATGATTGTAGTTAGTTGTTGCTTAGAATAAAATCCCCTGTGCTTGTATATAGACGATGGTTGAGTTCTTAGAGAATTTAGTTAATTTTAGTACCTTGTTATCAATTATTTTTTAGTTTCAGTTATCATCTACATATATGTTGACTATTCTGAATGATTTCATTAAATATAATCTGTGAAGAAGATTTTGTGTAATATTTTGTGATGTGTAATGAATGAAGTTTAGTTTCACATGGATGTGTAGAATCTGATATTTAGATTTGGCTTTAGTTAAGTGAAGACAACCACTTGAGCAGGAAACTCAAGGTAACTGTTCTTCACTCCATTTATAGCTAGTCTATTCATGTTCAGTAGTTATTTTTGTTTACAATTGTTTCATAAATTACATGTAAAACATAATAGATTCTTATAATTTGATTATTAGTAATGAATGTTCATGAGAATGCTTGCATTTGGTTAATCTATAGTACTCTAGAGGATAGAATAAGTTTAATTTCCAGTTTGAGTAGTTCTGAGTTAGTTTGGTAATTTTTTATTAGTAGTAGTTCAGTTATGGGTTAGGTTGTAGGAACCCGTAGATATTAGCTCTAGTTTCTTTCTTTCACTGTTATGTAATTCTATAAATTTTCAACAAGAACACCTTGAATAGGATAACATAGGTAGCTTCAAGTCTCTAAAGGAAGATATAGTGCAACACCATCACAAGTTTACAAACCTTGGTTGATGATTTAATGAAGTCTTTACAATGTTGAGTGGACTATTTAGCTAGATATACCTTTGAATTGTGTAGGTTCTACCAAGTTTACAATACATTAGTTTAGACTCTACACACATCATATTTTAATTATATATTTATTAATATGTATGCTTAACCTCAAATAGGGCATCAAGGAATTTGTGCAAAGCATCTAATTTCATGTGTTAATACTTTTTTGATGAGTTGTAAGTGTAGACACCTAAAATTGACCATTATATTTGGTCAGTTTACCTATTTTTCATATTCCTAATATCTACATCAATTAAATAATATTTTACTATTCAATTAATATTGACTAATATCCCAATATTCGTTAAATTTTTCTTCTTTTATCACTCCTAAGTTCTAACCTAAGGTAAATAATTTATTTAATTATTTATCCTTATCTGATCCATTTCCTATAAAAGAATTAAAATAAATATTTATTTATTTATTTAATTTCTTATCACATGTCTCATCCTCCAACTTTTCCTATTATCTCCCTAATACCCACATAATCCACCTCCCTAATCATGTGCACACACTTAATCCTTGATTAAGAGGGATCAAATCTTCCCTTACCCACTTTTTTCCTCCATTCATAAATCCTTCCCCTTTTGAAAAAGATCCCATGTCCTTGGGCACATGGGTCTTTCTTCCAAGCACCCAAAGCAATTAAAAATTGCTTTATTCCCTATCTTTCCTCCTTGGACAAGAATTTCCTTTAAGGAAAATCTTCCAAAGTACCCTCAAGGTACCATCTCCCTCTCATTCATCCTCCTTTTTCCACTTGGCACAATCCCATGAGTTGAGAGATCACACTCAATATCTACTCTTGATCTTCATCTTCCAATCTCAACCCTCCATTCCCATCCATGCCAAAATATATATAACATTCTAGCACTTAGCCATTTTTATCACCCACCTTTGCAAGAAAGCATCATTATTTTATCAAATTTTTGAATAAACACACATCAAACTGATCATTTTGGCAAGTAACACACAATGAGAAGGTTAAAATAGTTCATTTTCATTAAATTTTATGTTCCTTTGATTTTCATAAGCCTAATATGAGTGTTTTCTTGTATTTGTGTTTGTTTGGTTTTAATAGCTAAATAATTCATATTAAACACAATTTGTTGCACACATTTTAGGAACACTCGATGGGACCTAGTCATGGGTCATACTAATCCAAATTTATTATTGAATTTTTCACATATTGAAGTTTTAGGTAAGTGAATACACTTTTTTTTAGGCAAAAGCATATTGTGAATTAGTGAAAGTGTTAACTTTTAGAGAATGTCTCTAAGACTTCAACACAAACTACTTCAGCAAATCCATCTCGGGAATAGGTAGTAGCGCTCTACCTCCCAATAATAGAGAGATATCTCAAGTGAATCTGTTGGAGACATTATCCATAAGGCTATTATGGGAATCCACTTTAGAATAACCTATATCGCTTTGTACTTCAGTGAATGTGAGAATTAGGGACTTTAGCAAATCTTTGATCACTCAGGTGAATGCGACCTGTGTTTGGTGAACCTATGAGGTATAAGACCACTTTCGTTTCTAGTCAATTTATTCAATTTTCCTCACATTTTAGTTACTAACTATCTAACTTATCCTGGTGTATGATCATTCTAATGTCATTTACATAGCCTGCATTATTTGAAGATCGATGTTATCCAAACTAATAACACTATTTCTTGTAAGTTTGTGACCAAATATCCTTTTTATACTAATCTAGGAATTAAAGTAGCGTAGAAGGTCAATTAGTTTTTTGGCATGTTTGAGGTCATTTTTTGGTGTATGTTCTCTCCTTGCATTTTTTGGTAAGCCTCAATGAACACCTCTAAAGTATCAAGTCCTCCAATGCACTCCACGTGTCTAGGCATGAATCCACACATCCCATGCCATGCTTCACATATGCACTCCTCGTAAAGACTCAATAATGATAGCCAAACTACTCAACCAACCTAAACCACTACACATGTGTTTGCTTTTATAGACACAAGCTCACACAAAATACAACTAGTGGTAAGGTAAAACCATGTACCATAAAACCATGTGAGTACAAAACCACTAACCCCTTATTTAATATTGGGTACTAAGACTTCACTTTATTTAATATTTCTCCAATATTAAATTATTATCACATGTCTCCCACACATTAAATAATAATACAATGTTACAATACAACATCAAGTGGACCCAAATAATTACCTAGTGTGATTATCCACACCACCAAGGTGCATCACAACTAAATAAGTAAACATCCACATGAATCTAAAGATCACCATGTCCCCTCAAAAATACATGATAAAATAAAGAAAAATATGATGCAAAGAAATAGTAAATCCCAAAGGCCAAAAATTCCAACCAAAGAAAAAACTAAAACCATGTGGATACCAAAGCAAAAAGAAATAATGCATCTAAAATAAAAATATAAAATGGTGTCCAACATTTTTAATCTAAATGCTCAGCATCCCCATCCTCCATCTCCTAAATCCATTTTGGGTTGCTATGTCCTAAAATTCACTATCCTAACTCTTACATCATCCCCACTCCCTCCATCTATTTCTCCTTCCATCATTCAACACCCATCACTATGTGTGCCAATGTTGGTCTTGACAACATCCCCCTACTACACTCCCTTCCCATTAATCTATTCGTACACTTTAAAACATTCCATACATTATCCCACCTATCTCCCCCATAAAATCCCTTTGATCCATGTCTTTTCATAATCTATTCATCCTAATAAGGTTATACCAACATCGAATAGTCACTTCAAAATGGGCTCTTATCACCTTGGTAAGGAACTAGATGCTTGAGTCCTTCCTCAATTTTATTATCACCCTATCTTACAAATCCATTTATCCCCATCCTTAGCCTTAGCCATATCCATCCATCTCCATCCATCTCCATCCAAAATTTTAAAAAAAAATCCAAAAACTCAAAAAACAAAAAAACAAAAAATATTGCAAAAATCTTAAAAAATAGTAAAGATAAAAATCTATCCAATGGTGAAAACTTTATAAGCCTTGGGAAAGTACCATGATGAAAACCTGGAAAACAAACATCATGTGTAAATTCCCCAATTCATTTGTTGTCTACACTTGGGGGCAAGTTTCTCCTAGCTATCTATCCATCATCTACTCCATCCCACTTACCTATCCTACCCATCATACTATCCACTTTAATCCCTTCATCATCCTTGTGATATTGATAAATAATGGGGAAAATATTAATTGATGCTTTGGATACCTCTTGGTGTATCTTTCCCCATTACACACTTTTCATCCTCTTATCCTCTCATCCTTCATCCCCTCCAACCCATCCATCTTATCCATCCATAATATCTTACCAATTGCACTTTCCACCATCCAATCCTTC
This sequence comes from Sequoia sempervirens, assembly GCA_007258455.2. Taxonomy (NCBI): domain Eukaryota; kingdom Viridiplantae; phylum Streptophyta; class Pinopsida; order Cupressales; family Cupressaceae; genus Sequoia; species Sequoia sempervirens. The sequence goes on from VDFB02075321.1 coordinate 151,789,684, forward strand.
CATCTAACCTTCATATATCTTATCCTCTATTCCTCTCATCACCCATCCTATCATGAGCATACTAGTGCATCATCATACATGACATATCTAGAGTGGGGAATCTTATTCCTTTGGGGCATAGTCCTTGAAAATCACACCCACACTTTTCATCCATCAAACTCTTCTCTTCATTCCCTATCCAAAATATTTATCCCTTCATCCTATCATTCTTCCATCTCCAAAATTTGTATCTCCATATCATCCATTCATTAATCCATCCTACTACCTTCTTCTCCCATCTAATAATCACTTGCCATTAGTATCCAAATATAGGTTAACCAATGCAATCTAATGCCATCTATCCCATAATTTCATCACCCCCACCTTTTGAGATAATCCCACTCTTCTACTATTTATTTTCATCCCCTCCCATCCATCCCATCATATTCCTTTTTATGATCTAGATAACCTCCCACCTTTGAGCTTCATACTTGGACTTATTGGCATATCTTGATAATCCTTGCACATAATCACAATCCTCATCCGATAAAATAGGATACAATATATCCAACATCCCTTGTACATAGTGTATTAATTGTAAATGGTGTTAGCCTTGTGTCACCATCTATATTCATCCTTGTACACTTGTCACTAGGTCTCATCCTTGCATATGTAGTCCTTGTGTAGTCAAGAATCCTCTACAAGCTGGTACTTCCACAAATTCCATTAGCCCCTTTGGGTTTCAAGTATCTTGATTGTATCTTTTCATGAGAATCCTAGGTTATACCCATCCATCTTTGGCCTTCATAGGATATAATGTTCCTCACATCAAGTTGTATCTCCCCCCTCGATCATCCTTATGGAAAAAGGTACTTGAGATATTTTGTTATTTCATTGGTGATTTTAAATCTCCATTTATCTTTCCTTTGAGCTTCATATTTTACCTACTCAAGGTCACCATGATCCATCATATCATGGCATGCTTTGATTGGTGAAACTAGGGGAAATTTATTAACTTTCGTGCATTGTGTTTTCATGGTTTGACCCACATTGTACCCACCAAGGTCCTTTATGACCTTGTGTTACACATGCACATTCTTTCTATTTGTCATTTCCTAGCATTGTTCCCACCAAAGTCCTTGGTGATTTTGTGAGATGTTATATTAACCTTCTTGTTTGTTGAGTCAATCCTATGTATGCGATACGAAGTCACCCTTGTTCCTCATACCTTGATGCATAGTATATCATTCTATATCAAGTTAAGTGCTCACCACATGGTAGTTTATTTTGATGCTTTCACAATCCCCCCATCTCTCTATCCTACATTTTTACAGTCCATTTATCCTACCTTTTATATCCCCCATCTATCCATTCCATCTATTTCCCTCACCCCCACTTAATCATTGATTTTATGTGCACATGAATTCTTATCCATCTTTTTTTATTCGTTTTACTTTTGTATTTTTTGCACTATGCCTTGAAACTTGCATCTATCAACCATCATATACATCTCACTCATCTTATCATTTCCTTATCTATCAAGTTCATTTTAGGATAATATAGATTTGTTAGTACCAACATCTTTTCATCCATCCTATCATTTCATTATCTATTCAATTCATTAGATATGTTAATATAGATTTGTTAGTCTAAGCATCTTTTCATCCATCATCTCCATCCATTCCATTAGTTCATTGCTCTAACACAATCTTAAATCTCCTAGCAATCCAAAACCACAAGCAAATCCTAATCCATGTAATCCAATTATGCATTCTAGTCCAAATCATTGACTCATATCCTTGGTCTTGTTCCCAAACTTTCTACAAGCCCTGATCTGAATCTAATCATCATCATTAGGATGTATCCTTCCCACTTCTTTATGTTGTTTTTTCCCACATCAACAATGCTCCATCAATCATCAATCAATCTTGGCTTTCCAACTTGACTATGTCAACATTATTTTGATCTTTGGATCATTTTGTGTATTCTTGATTGATTTTCATCTCCTCCCCCCACTACAACAAATCCCTATGATTAGCTCCCTTTTTTTCTCCATTTTTTGTTTCCACCCACTGTTTTAATATATTTTTCTCCATTTTTTTAAAAATTCGGCTCTATTTATTAGGATGGCGTTATTTTTGAAATTTATTACACTGATCAAACTAAGTAGGCACCAATTAGTACCTAAATTAGCACCTAAATTAGCGCCTATATTTGTGCCAAGTTTGGTGCCAAGTTTTGCGCCTAGCGTGGCTCCTAGTTTAGCGCATAGTTTAGCACCTATGTTAGCGCCTAGTTTTCATCGAGTTTTTCACCAACATTAGCACCTAATTTAGTGCTACTTTAGAGCCTGCTTTAGCACCTAATTTTTCTAATCTAGCAGGGATTAGGGGTGTTAGAGAAAAAAATCCTTCCCCAATATTCACCGGCCTTCAATTTCTTTCCTACATTTCACTTGCATCAAAAGATCCCTCAACCCTCAACCCTAATCCCTCAACCCTCAACCCTCAACCCTCAACCTTAAACCCTAAATCCTCAACCCCTATACCCTCTACCCTATACATTGGACCCTCAACCCTAATCCTTTGACCATATACCCTCAAACCTATATCCTAAATGCTCTACCCTCAACCCTTAACCATCAACCCTAAACCCTTAAACCTTCTACCATCTACCCTCAACACTAGTATACCCTTAACCCAATACCCTAAACCATCAAACCTATACAATCTTCAACCCTAATCAATTGCCTATTAGCAAGTGCATCCACTAAAATGTTAGCTTCCCTATAGAAATTGATCATAATTTCAAAGGAAGAAAAATTATGAAGAAGAGATAATATATGTCCCAACAAATAATTCTAGTGCTAGTTTTCAAAAGCCTTCTTTGATAGGGAATTAACCACCATTGACGAATCACCTCAATGAGGATATGAAAATTTTTATTCTTCAAAGCCATGTCTATTGTAAATTTACTTCTATTGTGGCACTAAACTTACAATGCCAAAATTTCTAGGTGGGTAGGTTACTAGTATTAGATGTGTCTTTTCACTGCCCAAGTGTCTTAATCCTTCCAAGCTACATCATACTAACATTTTCCCTTAAGAGAGATAAGACCAAAAAAAATTTGAAGTGATATTTTTGAATTTCTAGCCTCACATAGGCTCCCTTATCATTGTACATGTGTATACAAGCATTATTCAAACACTAAAATAATTAAAGGATTTTACTAGCTATAAGATGGATATACATTGAAATATAAAATAGTTAAATTAAGAGAAAAAGAGAGATGAATCCTTAAATGTATAGGTGTTATCAAAGAATCATATATATTTTTATCACTATCAACAATAAAAATAATATTAATTTTGTAGTTAGTGTTGAAACCATTTTAAAATTTTATTGTCACTCCTAACAAGTAATATTAAGCCTTATTATTCAAACCACTCAAATAATTTAAACCATTTAAGTCTTGAATGCATGTAATATATATATATATATATATATATATATATATATATATATATATATCAATAAGGCTATGAAGGTATACATAATTTCTTGAAAATATCATATAGTGTTATAAGGTCTACAATGTCATATATGCATTTGATGAATGTCTAAATAAATTCATATAGGAATACAATTGTACACATTGGTAAAATACAAATACATACATATAAATCCATATAGGTAAATACAATGATATACATTAGAATAAAAATCTACATCTACATTTCAGGAAGGCATACAATAAATATGAAAATATATGTAATTATGTAGTGTCATTAAATGATCAATGACTCCTTCTTTGTTAAGAATATGGAGAATCAATATCATAATTGGTAGCTCTCCTTTTCCAATTAATAGACTTCCTAGGCTCAATAAAAAATTTAGCTTCACCTATTAATGCAATTAAACCATATATACTATAGTATAGAAATCTTGAATAAAATGAAATAAGTAAATAATCACTTGTCATAAATTAATGATTCTCTGCTTCTCTTCATTTACCTAGATGGGCTAGGTTCACAAAGTGGAGTTGCCTCCTCTTATGGAAAGAATGAAGAAACAAATGAAACTAAAAATAAATATCATTTATTTACACTAAGTGGTGTTAGATAAAATAAAAATTACATAATTTTATTTATATTACTAGCTCATACCAATGTGAGATCCTTAGGAGATAAAATTTCGATAGCAATTCCCATATCCTAGAAGAGTATGTGTTGATGCCATTAACTAAAAATAGGAACAACATTGTTTGACCAAAATATTCATAACATTATTTACATTCATAATGATTAAAATTAATAAAACTTATCCTTTAATGAAATTTGATAACTAAGTACCACTAATGTTTCATAATATTAAAGGTCCTGTTGGAGCGAAAAATCCACCTTGGTTATTTTGCATACTTCCATTTTCACCCATCTTCCCACACTCACCATATGTCCCATCTCCATTTCATAATGGCTGACACTAATATAAACCACCAAATAAGGCCCTTGGTCATAACACTAAAGTGAATTCCCTATCTGAAGTGTTCCCATAGCAGCACATGGCATGTCACCAAGACAATGCTATATCAAAGAGAGTCTCACCATAGTCTCTTTGACGTGAGTAGAAAGGGCTGATGTGAAATGTAGATGAGACTCCCAAATTCCTAAGAGACATATTCAAATGTCTTCTCTCCAGGCTAAAGAATGATATTTCTAAGAGACTTGGACATGTCGAGGATAAAATTGAACATGTCTCATTGAAAAATTATATGGAGCATTCAACATTTAGGAAAGAGAAAAAAATCTCTCGGACATCAAGAGATTATCATAAAATAAATGATAGGTCACCGGTAAAACAACATGGACAAATGGAAATACAAAGACATCAACATATCAAGGAGAAAAGTAAGAGAGTCACTTTGACATTCAAGGAGAAAAATATTGGTGAAACATAAAGACATTGAACAGACATTGGACAAGGTCTCATCAACATTCTAAAAAGGATATGTTGAGGAGACACAAGAGTATCAAGAAGACAGTATCAAAAGTCTCCCTGACATCCTGGCACATGTGTAAACACATGTTATCGATGACATGAAGAGACATCAGAGAGGGGTGACCACGAGTCTCCTCAACATGACAAAGTCACATAGAGATCATCAACAAGTAATACCACCGAAGGAAGAGATAAGGATATGTCAAAGAGACATAGGCCTGTCGGCAAGAGATATCCACCAGTCTCATCGACAAAAGGGGGACCATAAGGCAAGAAACTAAAATGTAAATATTGAAGAGACCTTGCAACATCGAAGAGAGAAATCTAAATGTCTCTTAGATGCTTCTCAAAAGATGGTCAAGGATATATCGAAAAGAGATATAGACATGATTAAAGTCTCTTCGAAAAAATATGAAATAATTATCACCAAATTGATTTGACTAATGAAGTCATCGAAGAAACAACTGCTATTAATGTGCAAGTTGATAGGAATGGTGGCATGAGCACCATTCATGAACTAGAGTTGGCTCTAGAATGCTAAATTTTGATAAATACAACCTCTAAGGAATCAAAATTCACTTTGAATTGTGGCTAAGTATCTAGAAGATGGAGCTGGACGAAGGAGAGCAGCTCAAAATTTTTGGCATTCATTCAAGTAAATACATCTTGGCTCAGTTGAATGTATTTTTTTGAAGATAGCTTGAAGTACAATATAGTTAGGGTTAAAATGGATAAAACCCTAGAGAAAACAAGAGCAAAGAGGCAAAAATAGAAAGTAGGCCACTTAATCAAGACTTAATAGACCAGTGTCTCAGGTCTAGGCCAAAATCAAGGATAACACCTTAATTAAAACCATCATGTGAGATCCTAGAGGACAAGCACAAGAATTTGGGAGATGTGTGGACTTCACACAGGGGTTATGAATTGTTTATCTATCACTATAGGAAGAAGTACAAATATAGCCCAGTTTCAAACCCATGGAATTTGAATCTACGAAAACTTGTGATGCCAAATGTTTTTGTGAATATAGAACTAATTAAAGCACTAGAAAAGAATTATAATCCCAAAACAAGGGAAATTCACTTACACGATGGATCACAATTTATGATTATAACACGGGATTATATTTGTATGGTTTTCCAATTGGACACCTCCCTAAAGATGAAATTGCAAATGAGAGACTTGTTGGAAGAGTATCATTGTATGGATACAAGCTATAAGAGGTGGAAGTTGCCTCTGCATAGGCCCAAAGGTCCAGGGAATCGACCTAGCAGATTTTCTAGTGATGAAAGGCCCCCGTTCTCTGTAGATTTGTTTGAAGAATACTATCAATACACATACTATTCAGCTAGCCAAGTACTGGGAGTTGATGCCCCTACTAACATGACTATAGCTCCCATGGTTCTAGATGAAAACATTCAAAGCCAAGATGCTAGGCCCTATGACTATGTGAAGTATCTATCTGAGGCCATTAATAGTGCTCTTAATGCTATTAAGAACAACATTGAAGCTATCTACTTCAAACACTATTCACTTCTTATGCATATGATACTATATGAAGGACAAGTGATGGGAATATGGGGAGAAGAATTAAGAATAAAATATTTGGATAGTGATGGTAATTCTAGACCAATGCAAATGTGGACATCAGTCTAGGATAGTAGATGTGGGAGATCCCATTACCTGTACTTTGAATAACATTGTTTCAAACCCTTATACAAATTAATTGGCCACAAATGTGACTATAATCTATCCCCAAAAGTACATAGGTTCCTCTGACCAAAGGAGAAGGGTCGTGATGCAAAAATAAATCACAATTGGGGAGATTGGTATGAATTTGTAGATTGTACTATCATTAGAGTATATGGATTTGAGGCAACACCATATTACTGCCTAAGACTATGCCAGAAAGGGTTGCATACCTAGAGATCATAAGACAATTGTCTTACTCAGCCTTCATGCATTTGAAAAGCAATGGAAGGAAAACTTTCATGCCTTCCACTCTTTGTTTTGGTGACTTCACTATTATTGTTGATACAGGGTATGACTTGGTTGGTAGCAAGCTGGATTATTATGGCTTGCTAGTAGGAAACAACCTGAGCATTTCATCTATGATGCCAAAATTTCTCAAAAACTAAAAGGATATGAGCATGAGTTC
>VDFB02075321.1:151796917-151845257 GCA_007258455.2 Sequoia sempervirens
AAACCTTATATATTATATGCTTATTAAACATATCCCATTTAAAATAATTATAATCTAATAACCATTAGATTAATAATTATTTATGAATGGTGGTTGTTGAATAGGTGTGAATAATACCCCTTCAAGTATTATGTCACCCTTTCTTCTATATTTAAGGAAGTTCTCTCTCATTTGAGAGATGTAGAATTTGGAGATTTTATCGTGAATTATATCACTATGCACATAAGGTATTATTGGCCATGTGGAATTATGCAAAGGAGCATCCTCATGTTCGGTCTATATCATAATAAACCATTTTTGTAAGTGATTTAATAAAATGTTTCTTTATGAGTTTTTTACCTGAAAAGGTTTTCCCCATGTATATCATGTATAATGCGAAAAATCTATGCTTGTATAATTTATTTATTTTATATTTTATTTATAATGATTAGTATCCTAAAATTCTAATTTCTAACATGGTATCAGAGCAGGTTAGGGTATGCTAATCATTTTTACAAGCTATACTATAAGATATGAAGAACTTGATGAGAAACATCTTTATGCTCAACACCACATGTTTAAGGCCATTTTTTTAACACATGATTTTCCTTCTCTATTATGTTAAAATTAATTATTTTCTTTTCATTTTTTAAATTGTTGATGGTGTAAATTGATTTGTAATCACACTTAGTAGCCCAATTTGTCTTGGGTAAAACTGTTGGAACACGTTTGCCATTGCATCAAAAGATCGACTTGTTAATGCCCGATACAAATGCTAGAGATAAACGGATCCACTGGGGGCAATTAGTCCATGTCACGAATTCGAAGGGAGACACTAGCAATTAGTCCAACAATCTCCCCCTCAACATCACCTGGGGGGTTTGAACCCACGACCATGGATCTAATACCATTTTTTGGAACATGTTTACCATTGTGCCAAAAGATTGACCTGTTAACGTTGGATACAAATTCTAGAGATAAATAGATCCATGAGAGGCGGTTAGTGCATTTCACGAATCTAAAGGGAGACACTAGCTATTAGTCCAACAAAAACCACATACATAACTAAATATTTCTAGCCTATTCATTTTGATTCTCACCATAATAAACTTATAGAATATGCTCATATTAATAGACCATTATCCCATGTTAAATATATCATGGAGCATTTATCTATCTTTGATCTCTTTATGACCATTTTTTTGTTGCAAAACTAGCTTTTGGTTGTATGAAAAGAGATATGATCTAGGGATCATGTCAAAAGGGCCATTTAAAAACAACATGAAATAGCATTCGTCAATGTAACTATAAGGGGACATTACGACAAACATTTATATATGAGTCATATTCCAATTTTTTTTATAAAATATTTACAACCATCTTCTAAATTATGTACTAATTGACATATATATCCCAAACCCTTTAAATACAACTATAATTGACTAAATAATAGGGTGAAAAACTATGTGGATATAAAGTATTTTATTAAGTTCCTAGATACACCACATTATCTTCATTTTCACTTATAGAAATCATTGCTATAAAGTACAATTCAAAAGAGGTATAGATATAGAAATTCTTAATTTTCTTTAATTATAAAAAAATAAAAAAATAAAAATTAGAAATCATTTAAATTATAAACTTCAAACCTATCCCTCAATATATTAAAACCTCTATCCTCTTTACTATGCACGTATAATTTCTATAAAAATAGAATATATATTTGTATATATAATTTTTATCTTATCAATACATATATATTTAAACCCATTCACAATTCACAATTTATTATATACTTGATATGATTCATTGTTGTCTTTTTATAGACTACTATGAATAGTGAACCATACATGATGCTTGTCCAAAGAATTGATCAATTGTATATAGACTATGGGCCATCACTAAATGTGTCTCTCATTTCTAATAGATTAAGACCTCTTATTTTAAATGGCATGTCTCTAATGGTGACTTTCTATACTACTAGGATTAAATTATGGCAAAAATCTTGAATAACATGCATTAGTGATGCAAAGAATTCTTCACGGATCAAATGAAATTATGTTGACATAATCCTTTCATCATGGCCTGGGTGGTTCATCCCAATGACCCTTCTTCCCATACTGTAGATGCAATTTGTAATAGTTCAAAATTTGGTTGTGTGCCACCACTCTCTTCTATCTTTCTTTTTCTCAGTGGGCAGTGACTCCACCTATAGTGAGCACTTGTGTAATATACTATAACCAGTTATAATATATTGTGAGCTAATCCTCAATGTGGTTTTTCCCATTTTGGGGTTTCCATGTAAAAACCTGGAATTCATGTGTTATGTGATGTTGGTTGTTTTCATGCTTTCATTATTACTACAAATTGATTATGCTATGAGGATTGAATGCTTAAATGTTTAAGTGGTTTAAAAGCATATTGATTCACCCCCTCTCAGTATTTCGGGTGTTCAACAAATAGATATTCAATCCAAGTTTACTAACACTGAAGGCACAATTGAACACCATAAATAGTAGGTCATAATTTTAGTTAGTAAATAAAAATATAATATAATAGAAGCCATTTCCTCAAAAATAATTCTTACAAATATTGAAATATAGAAGACTATTGAAAGGGTCAATAAATAATATCTAGTAAAAAAGTTGAATAGATCAAGGCACAGTTGTAGTAACTCAATACCAAATATGAGGCCCTAATCACATATAATTCAACAATGAATCAAAAACTGACTACGAAATATTTCAAAATAACCAAACTCGCGAATAATGTCAAGAAATATATATTTAGAGAAAAAAATTAAAAAATAGGATAGATTCTTGTAAAGGAGATATCAAAAGAAAGGAAGGCCAATTAGAAAAATTGAAGCATTCTACAAGTGTCATCCAACTATTCAAGGCCCTATACAAATCATATTGGGATGTAATATTAGAAGCAACAATTGATATGACACCGACTTTGTAGTTCATGAATGCCATTCAAATCTTGAGATCATAATTCCAAGTAGAGGTTGACCAATTTTTAAATACTCTATCCCAAATGACTAAAAGCACCAAAATATGTGCAAAAGAGATGAAAAGTTGTGGTATATGTTGACTTGGTGGACATAATGAGGACTAGAATAACATATCTAAGTTCTATTATATACTTTATAAGGAAGAAGCCACCTAGATGTGTAAAAACAGATGTGTAAAAACAATTAGAAATATTGGTAAAAATAATGACTTGCATAAAGGCACACATTGATAAGCTTATTGAATAATGTCTCTCTTCATCACTGGATCTCAATCAGAGGGTGTTCCTTAGGGATATTTACTATGGTTTATGGGATTAAGAAGAAAAGACAAGTCCACAGGTGGTCTATAATGCCCTTGATATAAAAATTTCAAGGCGTCTTCAAGCCCTTGGAAGAATTGGAGGCCCAAATCCAAACAATGGAAATAGAAGTTTAGTGTATTTCACAAAATATATGGTTGAGTTAGACCATTCATTTAGATTTGTAAAGAAGATCAAAGTAATTTGAAATCATTAATGGAAGGATCTACAAGATTCCTTAGAGAATATTTGAAGATTTCAAGTATATATGAGTTTGGAAGTTTTGAAATTTTGGCTAAAGGGCCCTTGCACCCAATGGATACACTTATTGATTCCCTTTTAAGAAAACCTAGAGGAACCTTTATGCTAATTAAATGCAACTATACAAATATATTTGAAATTAAACAATATTAGAAGTTATATTTCTTGCAATCATATTTCTCTTTATTTATCCATGAATTATTTGATGCATTTTATGATATTTATGCATGAATTATTTGATACATTATCTTGTGTATTACAACTTTTTGAAATGTAATGAACAAAATTTAATATTGGTGCATCACATTTAATATTTGAGTAGTGTTATTTCTATATCCTTCCCATATTCCAAGAAATTTCTTAGGTTCATCTCTTAGTGTAGTAACCTACACTGAGAATTCTATCCATGAAGGAAATAGGGCATACAAACCCTTACTACTAAAATTTACCAATATGGGTAAAAGATGAAACTGAAACATCCCAACACAAACAAATTTAGTGGCCATAAAATAATAATCTAACATACATATTGGGTGGAGGATAATTTTTGAGCTATCTATCTTTAGCCTAACTATCCAAATTAACATATTAGTCATTAAATCCTATCAATATTTTTAATACGCATAATACATTCAAATGATAAATATCATAGAGGTGATACCCTATTATTGCAATAACTTGGATATCTTCCAATTAAGAGATGAATTATTACAAAATAGAAAGTATTTAATATGTCATATTAGGAATCTTATTAGATACTATTTTCTAGTTCAATGTGACCTATTTCCAAGATAATATGATCTTTTGTTAGAATATGAAGTCAATTTTATTGTTATTCCAATAGTGACAAATAGTCAACATTGACATCTAGCTAGTGCTTCAAGTACGTGCCCAATGTGGTCGAAGGCCTACTATAAAACTGAAGCTTGTAATGATAGGGGGTCTCACAGGGGCTATCGTAGCCCCCTAGATGTTGAATGGTGTTCATGCTAAAGGCGTTCCAAACAAAGCCAAACATTTTTTTTTTGGGACTCCCTATTTTTAGTAGTTGTGTTAAGTGTTCAACATATAGTGTATGGGACACTTTCTATTCTTGGAAATTTTTGTTTGACAAGGACTATGCAACTCAAATTTCTTATACTCTGTTGAAGTCATGTTTTTTTGTAACTTTTTGGAGATTGTTGTAATTGCAAATTTCCTGAGAAATAATTTAATATGAAATATCTTTTCCCATGTTCTTTTTGGTATAATTCTACTAGGTTTTCCCCGTAAATACTGTGTTAAAGTTCTGCTTATTGTTTTCCTCTATTATTCTGCATTGTAAATTTTCTTACAACTTTCTACCCTATTTGGAATTATATAAGTTATGCATATATTTATATCTAGATTTAAATTTTTTTTACTACTATCCAACAAAGATATATCAATGATGAAGGGCAGTTCCCCTCAAACATACTCATACGCAATCAACAAAAACTTTAAGTAGTAAAAGATAGAAAGTATGTGAATTTTCATTATTTATTTAACAAAAAAGTACAAAATCTACAAAATACAAGCTACATGGGTCATAGGACCTCTTTCTATAACAATTTGGGTTGCAATACAAGCATTGAATCAAATATGAAAGTTTGTAAATGACAACAATGTTGATCTATAAAAACAACACCTAACAGTGTGCTAAAACCTACAACCTCACCAATCTGTCTCTATCCTCAACCAAATTTATTTCCATTTTTTGATGAATTAATATGATTCTCTCCATGTAATAGAAGTGTAACTCCCATTTGAGCACTATATGAATCAAGTTCTCTTTTCCTTGCCTAGATTTTTTTTTCAAATTTAAGAACAACTTTCAAGAGTCATAACTTTTGATTTGGGCACCTAATTGAGTCATTTTTTAAATTAAAGTACTCAAAGCACTCCAGAATGTAAAAAATTGTGAATGGATTTTTGCCTACTTTCAAGGACAAAAAAGGTCATTTGAAGCCTCAAAACTCAATTTTAAGTATTTCTCAAGATTCTAGAAACTTAAATGATTAATATCTCTAATTCCAAAACTGATCTTGGCTAGAAACTCATCAATAACATGTAACTTACCATTCTGGAGCTTTGGAGAAAACTGCAATTCACTAGGTGTCCATATGCAAACTTACTAAAAATAGAAACCTTGTTATTTTTAGTCCTTATTCACCAAACCAAAAATAAATAAAAATAAAACATTTTTTTGGTGATGCAAGATTTCTCTTACATCCTAGATGCTCCTGCATCAATCAAGATAGTTAGTAGGTTTATTATAGACTACACAACTATACAAAAAAATATGAAAAATAATACCTCTATTTCCAACACGAGGGAACTCTATAAATGATCATATGAGATAGCCATAATTAGAACATGTGATAGTTTGTAAAATGTCATTTCAATTTTCTTTATAAAATTTATTTTGTTTTATTCAAATTATTTATTGGGAAATAGTAATGTTTTATCTTCTATGACTCCCATAGATGATGCATCTACATTTGGTCTATATAAATTTTCAAGTTATACCAAGATACACTACCATCACCAAGGTAATATATTTTATTATAATATAGGTGCATCTCACCAAAGAATAACTAGAGATATCTAGAATGTGTTAGTTCATATAATGATTATATGATATTTTAGTATCGCATATGCCATACTATTATGGTTTCATAGATGTATCACCAAGGTGATAGTATTTTTTTATTATCTTTGTATGAAATAGACCATAAATATACACTTATACATATTTTTAGTCTTCTTAATATATTTTAAAGTTATATCAAGAAATGTCTAACAATAAATTATAAAATATTGCCAAGGAATTACCTTTCAATTGAATAATAAAATATATTATGAAGTTGATGCATATTTAAAATTTGATGAAATATAATTATGTGCATCAAAATGATTATGTATTATAAATAAAACTCAAACTTACTATAATATAATTTAAAATATTTATTAATGGTTTGAGAATTTACTAGAATAGTTTAAATTATTATTTAGAATAATAGAGTTCTTATATTTAAGATGGTCCATGAAACTATATATTTAGGTTTATTACTTATGTTTTAGTGGTACATGTAGTTCCATGTAAATAGTAAATAGTAATATTAATATAAAAGATAATTTTGAAGAATGATTGCTAAACAAAATATGAAACTAGTAGTCACATGCGACTTTGCTTTACTTTATTTTTTTTTAGCATCTACCACTCAATTTTATTTTTTTACCTATTTTAAGTTGTTAAATTGTAACTTGTTTTACTATATAAATTTTCTTCAGAAGAAAAAATGAAGGGAAATTAAAAAAAGGAAAAAATAAGTTTGTGAAAATATGTACCATATTTTATTATGTAGTAGCTTTGAAATAAGACCACATTCTTTCTTTGTAATGGAATACAAGCACAATTAAAGTGTGGTTCCTCAATATGATCTATTATAGGTGTAGACATCTAAAAATGACTAATACATTTTCATCTTATCATTTCATCATTATTCTTATTATTTCTTCTATCCATATTAATTAAATAATTTTTAATTGATTAATTAATTAATATTTTTTCCTTCATATCTATAATAATTAAATTAAATAATTTTTAATTATTTAATTATCTTAATATTTTATCATATCTATATTAATTAAAAAATTGATTATTTAATTAATTCACCATTTATCATTTTCCCTCCAACATTAAAATTAAAATTTAATTTATTTTTGACCTTCTATAATTAGATAATTTTCAAAAATTATTTAATTAGCTAACACTCTTCTTTTAAATAAATTATAATAATTTATTTAAGTTAATATTATCTTCTAAAATTTATTTATTTCTCCAACTAGCATTTTGAATTTAATTCCTCTAATCTTTCCCTCCATCAAAATTCAAATTAGAGGTTCTAACCTATCTTGAATTTTCTTATCCATTGATCTTTCTAGTTAACCTTCACCATTGATCAAATATCAAGTGAAGCATATAAATAAATAAAAATTATTTCATTGAAATCCCTTAACACTCTTACTATCAAGAGCAATACCGAGCACTTATATTATAAAAAATCTCTCTATCGTCATCAAGAGCAAGCATTATCAAGCACTATCAAACATTATCAAGCATTATCGAGTATTATCAAGCACTATTAAGCATTATCAAGTTATATCAGGAATTTATCTTTATCATTATCAAGCATAGATATCATTTATCTTTGAGCATTTATCATTATCATTGCATCATATCATTATCATTTTTTCATAGTTTGTTACTTTGAAGAGTAACCAATAATGGAGCAAATCAAGATCTTTGCTATGATGGCTTTTCTTATTATCTAAATTTTAAATTCTAAGCCAACATCTTGAACTTTATTGAGTGATTGTTGAACTATGATTTTTTTACTTTTATTGCATGGTTACTATTTGTGATTCACATTTTCATTATCCATATTTTGACATGTTGAGTGGGACCCACATCCTAGATATTAACAAGAAACTTTGCAAGATTTGTGTTTCTTTGAAGTTATAGGTCAAATTGTTGCATTTGGATCAATTCACAGTGATTTTGGGTTGATATAGATTGCTTTTGGGCCAACACAAGTCACATTTGGTATATATTTGATCCATTTACATTCACAATTTTTTTTGTTGACAAGGTAGATCTATGCTTTTGGTCGATTCTACTATACTTTTGGTCAGACCTATGGTGCTTTTGGTTCAACTTGTTGCATTTTTGACTGCCTAAAATATTTTGCTAATTATCTGATAGACAGTGCTACACTTTTGGTCATTTTTGTGACACTTCTAGCTGGTAATGTTGTGTTTTTGGTCTTTTTCATGCACTCTTGGTCCGTTCTGAGGAACTTTTGGTCTCTATTTGTGTGCTTCTAGTATGTTCCATTGAACTTTTGGTCTTTGTTGATACACATTTGGGAAATGTTTAGGGTTAAATTTTAAATTTTAATTTCTTAATAGCTAACCTCAAATCTAATCTGAAGCTAACCACATATATGAGATCTTGTTATTCTGGTGTCTTTCTTAGTGATTTTTGTTTACATAAAATTAGATCTTTAGGGAATCAAATCAATTGCAAATGGAAGTGGATTTGGAGCTCTTCATCATATTGGCATCTCAAGTTTAGCATTGTACTCCAAGTTTATTTATTCTAAATCACCATATCACTTTTAATTTTATAAACTATTGAAATAGTTACATTATTTTCTTTGCTTTAATCAAATCTTGTTTGGCATGTCTTCCTCACATTTGAAAGTCAACTTAAAATTAATCTTTCATATTTGGATTTGGGATCTAAAATTAAAAAAAGTGTCTTTTAATTCCCAAGATCTACTTACATATGCTCTCCTCTCATGTATCGTGATGATCTTGAGGATCATAAATAAGTGATCTTATTGTTCTTTTAGGGGGATTTCCTAGAGAAGTGATCACTTTAAGGGACAACCTTAAATCCTATGTTTCGATGGAGTACAAAGAATGAGGAGTGAATTGAAACACCTGCCTAGATTGGAAGTGGAATATTGTCAATCTTGACTAAGCCTCTAAGAAATTTATACCTTAGAGAGGTGAAAGTGGAGAGTGGGTTACCCTTTCCTCCTGGTTTTTTGTGAGTATTCCCTTTCATCTACAGATTAGGCCTCAACCCTCACATACCCTTGTGGTATATATTTAGGATACCCCTAGTTGAGCTTGTAAATCCTAGTCAAAACTCATTGGCCATACCTACTGATGCATGATATTTATGAAATTCAAATTTTGTGTGTGTGGAAATCCAATGACATGTTTTGTAAATGAAAATTTGAATTTGGAGATAGTGGTGAATAATTGAAAAAGCCAAAAAAAGAAAGAAAACAAAACAAAGGTGTGGCTTTCTGGAGAGTTATTTGTTTTGAATTTTTTATTTAAAACTTTATTCCAAATGTCCTAAAAAATAGGCACCCAGAGGTGGACACCCAGGAGTGAAAAAAATAAAGATTTGCTTTCATTGGTGAAAGCAAAATATCAATAAAAGCACTAGAATCATCCTGGGAGTGGTGGAGTTAAGGTTATTTGTTTTAAATGAATACTTTATTGATTTTTCATTGAAAATTGGTAAAAATTGTTGGGAATGGTGTGCAATTGGAAAGAGTGGTCTAAAAATTAATGAAATTCATCCCAAATTGAGGAAAATTTGGGAGCAAATGACAATCCAAAGTTTGACAAAAGGAAATTTCATTCATTTGAAAAAAAAATCTTTCCAAAATATAGGGAGAGGAAAGAACTAGGCATAGCATACCTCCTATAGGGGTTTACAAGTGTTTGATTGCAGGTGTGATGGTTGTGGAGAATGATTGAGATCTTTAGGTGTTGTAGAGAAAGGCAGTGAGATTGTGTTGTTGCAATTTTGTTGTGGTCGCAGGTGTAGAGGGTTGAAGAAATTTTGTAGAGAATCATTGCCTGTAGAAATAATTTGTGTTTGAATTTTTGTTGTAATTTTAGGGCATGTAACAACCCATAATCCCTTGAGGATTGTATGTAATTTATTTTTTTGCAAGGATTTGAATAAGAAATTTTCATTGGTTACAAATTGCAAGCCAATTTCTAAATATGTGTGGGAAAATTGTTGTTGGTTAAAATCATTTTTCCTTTACCTGTTAGTGTGTATGTGGAATTTTTTTGTGAGGTTTTTTATATTTTTTTAAGCTCTCATACATTAGTGGTATTAGAGCAAGACTGATTCTGAGAGTGTGAGCAGACTGCCAAAGAGAGGCAACTTGCACCAGTGACTGTGAGTTGTGGGTGTGCAACCATGTTTGCTAGAGGAAGAGGAAGAGGAAGAGGAAGAGGAAGAGGAAGAGGAAGAGGAAGAGGAAGAGGAAGAGGAAGAGGAGAGGACTTTGTGAGGAATGATGACTTTAGAGCTTTGAGAAGACAAGTTGAAATTTTTCAAAATGAGATAAGGAGAGGCTTTGCAAGAATGAGAGATCCAAGAAGTGAAGATGAAGAAGATGAAGAAGAAACTATAGAGAATGCTAGTTTAGATACTGACCAAATAGAAGAAATTGTAGTGGTTGCAAATGACCCACTGTTGAAAGCTTTTAAAAAAATGGGAAAGAGACCAAAAATGGATGTACCCACCTTTAATGGAAGCCTAAACCTAGAAGAATTAATAGATTGGATGAATGAGACAGAGGAGTATTTTGAATTTGAAGAGATAGAGGACCTAGACAAAGTAAGATATCCAAAAACAAGGTTGAAAGGACATGCCTCCATACGGTGGAGAGAGATTCAATTAGAAAGGGAGAGAAAAGGAAAATAAAAGATTACCAAATGGGATAAAATGGTGAAGAAGCTTAAAAGACAATTTATGCCAGTAGACTATGAATTAGATTTGCTTAAAAGAATGCAAGGTCTGAAACAAGGCAGCAAAACAGTTAAAGAGTACACAAAATAATTTCATAAAATTATTATAAGAACCGGTCATTTAGAGGTGACAAAGGAGAAAGTTGCAAGGTATATCAGTGGATTAAGGTCAAACATTCAAGAGGAAATGATACTTATTATATTTTTAACCTTGGAGGCTTCTTATCAAACAACCTTAAAAATTGAAGAGAGGTTAAACAAGAAGTTTGAAAACAAGCAAAAAGGAAAAGGACGTGGGGGAAAGGTGGGTGGAAGAACCTACAAGAGTGAAGAAAATAATAAAAGTGGATACAAAAATGAAGAGGGAAGCAATAGGGCAGCGAAGTATGATGAAGGACAAAGTTCAAGAGGACAAAATTTCATAGGTAGAGGTAGAGGGTGTGGCTTTAGTGGAGGCCCACTCAGAGGAACTTACTTCAATGTGGAGAAGAGGGACACCAGGCATATGATTTCCCTCACATCGAAGAGAAACCAAGAAGAGGGAAATAGCATCAAGGAAGGGTAGAAAATGTCAATGAAGAGGAAGAGGCACCTTCCTCACAATCTAAAGATGCAAAAGAAGGAGAAGTTTTGATGACAAGGAGAGCACTCCTTAATGATGACAGTGAACCACTACAAAGGAAAAATTTGTTCAAAACAAGGTGCAAATGTGAAGGAAGAGTATGCAACATTATTGTGGATAGTGGAAGCACGGACAATCTTGTGTCCAAAGAGATGGTGAAAAAGTTGAATCTTGAAAGAAGAAAACATCCTAAACCATACCGGATAGCTTGGGTGCAAGACACTCAAAAGTTACTTGTGAGTGAGCAGTGCAATGTGAAGTTCAAGGTTGGAAACTACAGTGATGAAATTCTTTGTGATATCATCCCTATGGATGCTTGTCACATTTTTCTTGGAAGGCCATGGAAATATGACCGAAAAGCCATACATGATGGGTGTGCTAACACCTACACAATTGTGAAAGATGGAGTGAAGCATAAGCTAAAACCTTTGAAGGAGGAAAATGTTCAAGTTTGTGGTAATGCTAGAGTTCGTTTAGTTGATGCAAGAATATTTCTTGAAGGTATGAAGCATGAGAAATTTTTTTTTGCTATTATTCCCAAAATTACCAATGAAGTTGTAGATGAAGTTCCTATAGAGGTTGTTGATTTACTGCAAGAGTTCAAGATGATTGTTTCAGATAATGTGCCTAAAGGACTCCCACTAGTGAGAAAAATCAGTCATCAAATTGATTTGATTCCAAGGGCAAGTTTTCCAAACAAGGTAGCTTATAGAATGTCACCTATAGAGACTAAAGAGGTAAATAGATAAGTTGTTGATTTGTTAAAGAAAGTTTTGATAAGAGAGAGTTTAAGCCCATGTGCAGTGCCTGCTATTTTGTCACCAAAGAAAGGAGGAGAATGGAGGATGTGCACAGATTCAAGGGCAATACACAAGATTACCATCAAATAAAAATTTCCATTACCTCAGATGGATGATATAATGGATTGCTTGAGTGGAGCAGAGTACTTCACCAAAATTGACTTGAAGAGTGGGTATCACCAGATAAGGATATGTGAGGGAGATGTATGGAAGACAACATTCAAGACAAAAGAAGGTTTGTATAAGTGGTTGGTCATGCCATTTGGGCTAACCAATGAACCCAACACGTTTACAAGACTTATGAATGAGGTTTTGAAGGATTTTCTCAGGAGGTTTGTAATTGTTTATTTAGATGAAATTCTTATTTTCAATAAAACACTTGAGGAACATTTGATGCATATTAGATGTGTTTTTAAGAAACTTAAAGAAGAGAAATTGCTGATCAATCTTAAGAAGTGAAACTTTGTGAAGAAGGAAGTAGTATACTTGGGTTTTGTAGTGTCAAGTGAGGGCATCAAGATGGACCCAAAGAAGGTGAAAGCAATCTTGGAGTGGCCTACACCAAAAACAGTGACTAAGGTGAGATCATTTCATGGTTTAGCTAGTTTCTATAGAAAGTTCATAAGAGGATTTAGTAGCATATGTGCCCCACTAACTAAAACCATGAGAGGAGATAAGAAATATTTCAGATCGACTTTAGGGGCAGCAAATATTTTTAATGTGTTGAAGGAAAAAATCACTGAGCAACTAGTTTTAGCACTTCCAGATTTCAACAATGTATTCCAAGTTGATTATTATGCAAGTGGTAGTGCTATTGGAGCTGTTTTGAGCCAAGAAGGTAAACCCATTGCTTACTTTAGTGAGAAGTTAAATGATGCTAAAAAGAAGTATCCAGTTTATGATCAAGAATTTTATGCTATTGTGCAAGCTTTAAAAAAGTGGAGACACTATTTGTTGGCTAAGGAATTTGTTTTATATACCGATCACCAAGCATTGCAATATTTGGGAAGCCAAGGTAAGCTTAGTCAAAGACACATGAAATGGGTTGAGTTCTTGCAATAGTATACTTTTGTTTTGAAGCATAGAAGTGGTAAATCTAACTAGGTTGCAGATGCTTTGAGTAGAAGGAAAAACTTGTTGATTGAGATGTAGGTTGAGGTGGTTGGGTTTGAAGAGTTGAAAGATTTGTATGAAGAGGATCTTGATTTTGGAGAGGCATGGAAAGTTTGTAAAAGTCCTATTTCAGTTGATAGGAAAAACTGGTTAGACTATTTCATTCAAGATGGCATGCTATTCAGAGGTAATCAACTATGTATTCCAAGAAGTTCAATGAGATTGAATCTAATCAAAGAAAACATAGTGGTGGACTTGCAGGGCATTTTGGCATGGAAAAGACATTGGCACTTTTAGGTGGGAAGTATTATTGGCCTCAAATGCAGCAAGAGGTGAGAAAGTATGTGCAAAATTGTGTGGTTTGTCAAGTAGCAAAGGGAGTGAATCAAAACACAGGTTTATATCAACCACTACCTATTCCAGAGAGGCCATGGGTAGACATAAGTATGGATTTTGTGCTTGGTTTGTCAAGGACACAAAGAGGGCATGATTCCATCTTTGTTGTGGTTGATAGGTTTTCTAAAATGGCACACATTATTCCTTGTCATAAAACTAATGATACGGTGAATGTTGCAGATTTATTTTTCAAGGAGGTAGTGAGACTTCATGGGCTCCCAAGGAGCATTGTTTCTGACAAGGATACAAAGTTTGTGGGCTACTTTTGGAGTACTTTGTGGAAGAATCTCAGTACTTATTTGAAGTTTTTCTCATCTTACCACCCTCAAAAATATGGTCAAACAGAGGTGGTGAATAGGAGTTTGGGAAATTTGCTAAGGTGTTTAGTTGGAGACAAACCAAAGGTATGGGATTTGGTCATACCTCAAGCGGAGTTTTCCTATAACAACTCAGTCAATAGAAGCACAGGTAAATATCCTTTTCAAATTGTTTATGGAAGTAGCCCCATAGGTGTTTCAGATTTAAATAAGATTGAAAAAAGTGTGAAGAAGAGTCCAGATGTAGAGGACTTTGCAGAACACATGAAGGGCTTGCACGAAGAAGTGAGAAAACATATCAGCAAAATGAAAATTTCATACAAGGAAAGTGCTGATAAGAAGAGGAGACATAAGGAGTTTCAGATTGGGGATGATGTTATGGTGCACTTGAGAAAGGAGATATTTCCAGTTGGTACTTACAACAAGCTGAAAATGAAGAAGGTTGGACGATGCAAGGTGTTGAAAAAACATGACTCTGGTAATGCCTATGAAGTTCAATTTCCTAGTGAGCTTAATATTTATCCAATTTTTAATGTGGATGATATAAACATGTTCTATGAGAGTGAAAATTGTGAAGGTGTAGCAAAGGGGAAGCAACAAGAAGTCTTATCAAAATTTGATCAAGAAAAGATAGAGTCAATTCTTGATAGAAGAGTGAAAAGAAGCACTAGGAAGAAGCAGTACTGGGAATATCTTGTGAAATGGTTTGGGAGACCAATGGAGGATGTAACATGGTTATCTAAGGCTGAGATTAATAACCTTGGATATCCATTGGAGAAGTGATAGGATCACTTTCAGTTACCATGGGTGTTTGATACAGGAGCATCCATGACCTTGTGCAATCTTGCATCACCAAAAAGGACATTTGAGTTAGTTTTGTTTCATTTTTGGTGTGGAATTTCATATTATTTATGAAATTGAAATTTTGTGTGTGTGGAAATGCAATGACATGTTTTCTAAATGCAATTTCAAATTTTCTTTCAAAATTTAACTCAATTTGAATTTGGAGATAGTGGTGAATAATTGAAAAAGCCAAAAAAAGAAAGAAAAGCAAAACAAAGGTGTGGCTTTCTAGAGAGTTATTTGTTTGAATTTTTGATTTAAAACTTTATTCCAGATGTCCTAAAAAATAGGAACCTAGAGGTGGACACCCAGGAGTGGGAAAAACCAAGATTTGCTTTCATTGGTGAAAGCAGAATATTAATAAAAGCACTAGAATCATCCTGGGAGTGGTGGAGTTAAAGTTATTTGTTTTAAATGAATATTTTATTGATTTTTCATTGAAAATTGGTCAAAATTGTTGGGAATGGAATGCAATTGGAAATATTGGTCTAAAAATTAATGAAATTCATCCCAAATTGAGGAAACATTTGGAGCAAATGAAAATCCAGAGTTTGACAAAAGGAAATTTCATTCATTTGAAAAAAAATCTTTCTAGAATACAGGGAGATGAAAGAACTGGGCATAGCATACCTCCTATAGGGGTTTTCCAGTGTTTGATTGCAGGTGTGATGGTTGTGGAGAATGATTGAGATCTCCAGGTGTTGTAGAGAAAAGTAGTGAGATTGTGTTGTTGCATTTTTGTTATGGTTGCAGGTGTAGAGGGTTGAAGAAATTTTGTAGAGAATCATTGCTTGTAGAAATAATTTGTGTTTGAATTGTTGTTGTAATTTGAGGGCATGTAACATCCCATAATCCCTTGAGGATTATATTTAATTTCTTTTTTTGCAAGGATTTGAATAAAAAAATTTCATTGGTTGCAAATTGCAAGCCAGTTGTTGAATATGTGTGGGAAAACTATTGCTGGTTAAAATCATTTTTCCTTTACCTATTAGTGTGTATGTGAAGTTTCATTGTGAGGGTTTTTAGATTTTTTTAATCTCTCATACATTACCTACTCGAGTAGGCTTGTTAATATGTCTTATATGCTTGATTGTTTATATTTCCATCTCCACTTGAAACTAAAGAGGGGATATCCATCCAAAATTTAGCCTTAGGAATTTTTTTATCTACTTTATTGCTTTGAGTGCTTATATTTTTAGCATAAATTGTAAAGGTTTAAAATAATTAAAAAATCTAAACAAAAGCATAAAAATAAAAATAAGAAAATGTTTGGTTGCATAGCATATAGAAGAGGGTCTTTCTTTGAGTGTACATTTTAGTCATTTTTCTTCTTGATTATAGATTTTTCCAAAAGAAAATTGATTAAAATCAAAATCAAACCCTAAAACTCTATCAAATATCTCATCTAAAACTAAAGCAATTCTTTTAAGTATAATGTTATGCTTTTAGTCTATCCTGATCCACATATGGCTTATTTAGTAGTGCTTCTAGGTTTTCTTGTAACACTTTTCGGTTATATTGCTACACTTTTGGATTATTCCAGGATGCTTCTGGCTGTAAAATAGTATCGCTGAAATTTTTAAAACTTTCCAAAAATAAAAATTTGTCAAAATAGAAAAATATCAAATAAATATAGCTAAAACAAATCTTTCATTGACATTATTTCATTTTCCTTGATATTATTTGAGGAGTGGATAACCTTTTGGTATCTTGTCTTATCATTATCAAAATTTATCAAAGTTCAAATTGGATCTCCTATCTTTTATTTTCATCTTATATAATTTATGGATATACTAGTTTGAGAGCTTCAAAGATAATCTTGAGTTGGAAACCTCCACTTTGTTGGTGTTTATAGTGAACCCCATAGCTCCCAAAAATCACTTACAACCAAAACACCTAACACAAATGAGAGATCAAAGAAATTGTTTTCTATGCAACCAAGAGAGAAATGATTGATCTACACAAGCATATGATATTCTTTCTATATTGAATAATGAATGCGAATACATGTGAATAGTAATGGAATTATTAAAAAGTAAAAATGAATATTTATAAATCATAAAGAAAACCCTAGATGAGGATTTGATTAGATTGTAACAAGTGTCTTAATCCCATGCAATGAGATAACTTGACCTATAAATATAGCCTAGCCTAATAATAAAAAGTCACTCCTAAGATTAGCTTAAGTGAATAAAGTAATAAAGGAACTAATAATTAATTAATGATTAATAATTATCAAGTGATCATCCTAATTACTCCAACACACCCCTTAAGATCAACTTAGGGAGAAGCTAAAGGGCCCTAATGAAGATTGCAATGATGGATGCATGGATGGGTCCTAACTACAAGACTTGATGAGGTAACCATATACAAAAAAAATAAATCTCTCATAACCAAAGATAAGGAGAAAACATCATGGGAAAAAAATCATCTCCAAAAGAGAGAAAATTAAATAACTACACTAGTGAAAGAAGGATAGAAGGAAGACTCAATATGATCCTCCAAGGACTGATTTTGTCACACAAGTACAATAGATGTTCCCCCAGTAGGATTGATGAAAAGAGGAAATGTTTCACCCCACAAAGAAGGATCTCTCATGTACTAATGATGAACACCTGAAAAGAGAACACGATCCACTATATGTAAAGTACATTTCTCCCCTTAGGAAGAAATAGATCCACTAGTGATTAGAAGCCATTCCCAAAAGATGGAAGAATCAAGAATCCAAATCCAAATGATATGTGCCTCTAAAAATTTATCACATGTCCACATGTCAAAATGAGATGATGTCAATCCAAGATCTTTCTAAATATGATGACGATGGTGGGTCAACAATGATGGTGTGGCTATCAAAAAAGAGGAGAAAAATGTCCTCAAAATAAGCCTCCAAATCTATAATATGAGACTCTACAAATAAGGATGATATGTCTACAAGATACGAATATACCAAGTACTTGTGTCTAAAAGAAGATGAATTTATTGCTACACTGAACCAATAGGGGCCAAGGATGTGGTGATGGAAAGTTGATAAAAAAATGAAGATTTTTTCTCAATTTGAAGAGTGAGAATATGAATACAAGTCTCTAAACCATCAGAACATGCAAGACATGTCATATACTCAAACTCCTCTAAAGTATCATCATCAAAGGGTGTGAAATCCACATCTACAGGTGTGAAATCCACATCTACAAGAGAAATGAAACTATATGCAATAGGATCCTCTAAGAATGGAGAGATATGAGGATCTCCATGGATCTCCCAAAGTCTATTCCAAATTGTGTGCGGACAATCAATGTCCAATACAACACACATAGTGTCAAGATCAACACTAGAACAAATTAGTCCTATAACATGATCACTAATAATAGCCCATGCTAAATAAATCCATGGTGTCTTTGGTGTAGGTATGAGTCCATAAAGATAAGGAAAAAGATCAATCCACTTGAGATGTGTTAGAATTCCATTTTGACAAGACTCATAGTTATCCTTTTCTAGCATGAACATAAAAACCCATTATACTTCCTCAAATTAAAAATTAGAGATTGATAAACTTAGTGTATGTAAAGTAGGTTGAATGAAGTCATATCACAAAAATAAATCCTTTCTAGGTTCTAATATGTCTAAGAAATTAACAAAAATATGAAATCACAAAAAATGAATAAAATGTACTTGGGGTAGGTTCTGAAAAAGTACATGTATGGATTAAAAGAGCTCTAAAATACATTTCCAACATCACTAGAATTGTGAAAATATGAGATACAAGTTAAAATTTATGAGCTTGGAAGAAAAAATGAAGATCTAACTTTAAATGAGAATAAAATGAACGTATCACAAAATTTGATGATAAGAGTTACACTACTAGCAATTTCTCATAACCAACTTTCCAACGATATCTTGTTTACCCAAATTCAACACCAAATGGCCAAGTTATGCCAAAAAGGAAAAAAACTCCTTTAGGGAAAATGAGGCTTGAGAGGTTAGTAATACGACTGATGTTAACATGATGTCATGTTGGTGTCACTAAATATGTTAGAGATATTCCCTCACTAAAAGAAAAATTGTCTCTTGGAAAAAGTCTGGTTGATGGAATATTCTTATATCTAATTTGTTGCTAACATTGTGCATCAGGTAAATTGATGAGCTAGGAAATATTGTGATGTCAGATTGGGCACTACATGCATGGTAAAATAAAAATAGGCACTAGAAGGTAATTGTAAATGCCCAGATAGAATGTAGTCATCATTGAGTAAATGTCATTGTCAGTTGGATTAGGTCATCAGTGATCCTTTGAAGTGACCATTGACAGGTTGCAGGTTGTAGGGTACAACCTATACCCTACGACCAATGAATATTTTTTTTCTTTTTTGATAATTTTTGAAAAAAATAAACTCAATTTTTGTTTTTGAAAAACAAAATGATTTTTTTTTAAATATACGGACTTGCATGTTCACCTAGAGGATCTAATGTTGTACAAATTTGTATGTTTGTATGACCATATGAACGTACAAAATCTTGTATAGATTCCTTAGCTCTAAAAAAATCTTTTTTTCAACTTTTCCAAATTTGACAAAATGATAGACAATCATTAGGTTTTTGGTCATTTTGGACTCAATGTTGATGTTTGTTTCGCTCCATGTATGTGACCCACAATTATTTAACCTTCTACAACCACCAACTTGAGGTATGTTTCAATCTCTAACTTTCACGAATATAAATTTTATTTGGTAAAGTTTATGTTTTTAATTAAAAAATGTATATGTTTCTATTTTAAAAATATGTATTTGTGTACATATATATATATATATTCTTTTGAAACCATAAATCATAAACATAAAGCCTTCAATTGATTAATCTCTAAACTAACCCATCCTAAAACCTATATTAACTATAAACCCTAAACCTTAAATTACCAATTCACTAAACTCTAAACCCTAAACCCTATTTATCAATAATTAGTTTAGTACCTACCCTAAAATAGTAATTCAACAAAGTAACAATTCAATTGATATATTGATTATATCAATTCATATATAAATTAGTATGATACTTAAACCCTACATATTTAGTTTTGGGTTCATGGTCTATTATGCCGATCATTTTGAGACACATATTTTATATAATACCAATCAATAATTTTGTTTAGTCTTTTATAAAATCAAGCCCATGAGTAGTTTCTTGGGTTGGTCAGATTCAACAAGGTGCATGTGTTATTATAGGAAGTACAGATTAGATTTATGGTTACTTTATTCCCATTTTCTTTTTCATATAGAGTATTATAATTGGTTTTATTCATGCTTAAGAGGCCTTGAGTGGACTTTGTAAGTGTATTGTAATCATTTCCTTGAGATAATACATTATGTGAGTATTTTTGGAGGGTGGATTTTTCCAAAGGGTTTTCCTAGGGGACATCTTGTGGGTATGCTTCATTTATTCTTTTGCATAATTAATTATGAATAGTTATTTTGTATTATTTTTCTTATAATGATTATGTGGAATTGGTAAATATTATAAATAATTCCCTTTCATTTGGTATTAGAGTCTAGTTTTTTAGTTGTAGGAGACATATTTTTGGTATTTTTAAGCCTTTTTTTAAGTGAAACTTGTTCATAGTTGAATCCATTGTCATGTAGGTAAATATTAAAGGCATTTCAAGGATTCAAATATGTTAATAAATTTGGATTGTTTCAGATCTAAGGTTTTCTCTTGATTCATAAAATTGGTTTTTCTAGCTTTCATCTTGTGAGGGTTTTCAAGGAGAAGTTCTATAGATAGACTAATCACAAATAAAAATTTACCTCACCATTTGATCAAGAATGAAGAAAATCAATATATATATATATATATATATATATATATATATTTCAAGCCCCCTACTAGATCATATGAAATATATGGAATATTCAATGTGCAATGGTTGTACCATTATTTATTTATGTAGTTATACTTTATTATAGTTTGGTTTTAACCTTTTTAAATTTAATATGGGGATATGGGGTTTGTAGACCCTTGTACCTCTAAATCCCATCGGTAGGGTACACAATAAGAAAATATCATTAGGACTAAGGATAGGGTTATCATAAATCAACCATATGATCAACATGGGGCCCATTATCCCTTGGCCCCAAGTCTTGACCCTTTATCAAGTTAGCCAAATAATTGGCCCTCTCCATGGGGTTTTAAAATTTTTGTAGCACTACTCCACTCTAATTAGATTCATCACCTAGCCACCAATGGGTCAATATTCTCTATCATTCCACCACTTTTTTGTTGTTACCTATATATACCACTACTATCTGAAGCACCATCATTCAAACTTTAGGGACCATTTTCTTGAAATGGGGAATAATTCTTATCCATAATATATCAAATTTTTGACTTCTTATAGTCGATGGAAAGCTCTCTCTAAGAAATATCAAATGATTTTAGTGGATTTTTTAGATTTTGATATATTTGATAAAAAAAATATAGTTGAAAGATGTTTTTCTCTCATTTATTCAATGTCATATATTGTACCCATGGTTTCCACTTTTGGTATTATTACAAGAAATAGAGAGTGTTTTTTGAGCACTTACTAGTGGAATAGTTGTTTGGTCACTTGGTATAATATAGAGAATTATTTACTTTTCTAGTTACTTATTGGAGGTCAATATTCAAGGTATTTTCAACTAATGTAGACTAAGTTATAGATAGGTGCTTGAATGACTTATGGTTTTGAGGACATGTGAGATTCTAGATCTTGATTCAATGGAAATTTGATGCAAGTACATTGAGGGTGTTGATCATAGTGTCATGGAGGTTCTTTTATACGTGGATATTTGTATGAAATTATCATTTATATGGATAAATAGTAAATGGTAATGGACTGATTCCTAGATTATAGTTGGTGATTAATATTTGTTATTTAGAGATCATGGTTCTACTTTACTCTATGGGAACTCTTGGTTTGCAATTAAGTATTTTTAGTGCCTAATATCCATAGATGATCTTTAGTTAGTAGGTGGTTATCATGATACCATGTGTACCTTAGTATCACTATTCAATAGGATATTTGGTAATGACGTGAATTTATCATAATGATAGATTATCTGTAGTGTCCCTCCAGTTTAGACATACTGTTAGGTTTGATTCCGCTTGTTAGATTACTTTGATACTATGTTGATTCTTTTCAGAGGAGATTCTAGATACTATGTTGTTTTGATTTTTTGGATGATACATTAACATCCTGGTTATTTGATTATGTTGGTTCGATGATACTGTGATAGTTTCATTCATGATATAGCTTATTGGTTATGATTATTGCTTATGTTGTTATGATTGTATATGATTGATCACGCTCATTTGTGTCGGTGGATAAGACAGTGTAGCATTACTCATTCGTGAGTACCCTGCTACGCTGCAATTATTATTCACGGTGTGTTTTCTAACATGAGATTATATATACATGTTTTTAACCTTGATGTTTTCCTGCAGACACAGGTACCGGGTAACAGCTCCACCTGCTTGTCAGGTCTGAGTGTACCCTAATCCATTATAAATATGTTGTCGGAGGTATTGACAGGTCCTTTTTAACCATTGTTCGTTTTCGAACGAGTATCCCTGTGTTATCCTGTAAAGCCCAATTTGTCTTGTCATGTTTAAATACATATTGTTTTGTGTTTGCGTATTTAATATCGATTTTATTAAATATTTATTAATGTTTATGCCAACGTTTGTGATTTAATTTATTAAGTTAAATTAAATATGTTGTTGAATTTATCAGTGAAAGTTAATTCTTCGCAATGTTTTAATTAAAATAATATTATTGCTGATTTAATTGTGCAAATTGAATTGTGTGAAATAGATATTTTTAAAACAAGATATTTTCGATGAGATAAGAATCTCTGATTATCAGTCAAAGGTCTGTTATGATATTTTTGAAGAATTAGTTGAACTGAATGAGTTATTTTCAATGCAAATTGATTTGCCAGTTAAGTTTTGTAATGAAAAGTGGAATTGCATGAGTTTATATTTGTTTTAGATTTTGGGGAAATTGTGCACACATTCACGGGAAGAATTTTACAGCAGCAACTTTTTAGCAAATTTCAGCACAACAATTGTTTGAGAAGAGTTTTCTTAAGGATTTTGTATTGAAGCGTAATTTTGAAGCTGAGATCATTGGATATTCATCATTGAAATCAGGTGATTTGATTTTGGGGTTGACAAAAGTTTTCAAGGATCATTTTTTCAGCCAGTTTTCGAGTTTTAACAGGTTCTTTCTGTATTCAAGTTCTTGTATTTAATTTCTGGAAATTTATTGTGGAAATTCATTTTACTGAACCTACGCAAAATATAAAGAAACAGATTAGAATAGTAATTGTTCTTTAAAGAAGAAATGAATTTAAACTTATAGCAGTTATAGTAAATCAGATACAATGTTTCCCTTAGATATTACCCTGAAGTATTAATAATATATAAGCTTAGCTTTATGTTTAGCGCACTAGGGAATAAAGGGTGAATGTTTCAAACTATTGATGGACAGTTACCATTCTTTCAAATTTTTAAATATACTTTTGCTATTACGTATTTGTTACACTGGTAATTTCAATGAATTAATTCCTGTAGAATCCCAGTTTACTGTTTATGATAATTCTGTCCATCATATATATACTTATATTTTGTGCGCAACCACTTTGTTATCTGGATATTCTAGAATAGAGGATTGAACTCTTTGTTGGGAGAAAGTATTTATTTGATTCTTCTTTTCTTACTGTCTATAGCCAAGCCTGTGTGTTTGCGCGGTTTCAGCAATGTGTAAACCTCTGTTTAATCTTAATGGAATGGTTGGACTGCAGTTAAAACGCCCATCTCACCTGTTCTCGTTGAACTTTGATTATATTTTCTGTTTCCTTATAAACTTTTGCTTATCCCTGTGAGTTTTGTTCATGCAAAAGTTCCTGTACGAATTTAAATTGATCTCCATCCATTATCATCCGTTTTGTTTTAGATTTTTCTTATACAAGTATTCCTGCGTCCAGATTTAACTCTTCTACATACCAGTTTATTTCTTGATCCTGGTTTTCCTTCCCTTATAAAATTATTTGACCTGAGTCTTCAGCGCAGCTTTATATCAGAAGAGTGTCTGATTTTTTTAGTATTATCCAGTTATATCATTGATTGATTTTCCATGCACATTGAATCAAAAGTTTGGTTTAAATGTAAATCTTAATAATGAA
The DNA here is from genome assembly GCA_007258455.2 of Sequoia sempervirens. NCBI lineage: Eukaryota > Viridiplantae > Streptophyta > Pinopsida > Cupressales > Cupressaceae > Sequoia > Sequoia sempervirens. The sequence continues at coordinate 151,821,150 of VDFB02075321.1, forward strand.
TATTGTATAAGCATGGATGTAAAATTGATTTAGCGCAGGAACTTGAAGTCATTAAATGTTATAATTACTAGGTATGCATGGTGCAAGTCGTCATAGCTATCCTTCGGAAGTTATGATTTTTCCTTATTATGAAAACTAATACTTAACTAAAAAGTAACTTACCTTTACATGCATAAATCAGACGGATTCTTACTTGCAATTATCTCATGTGTTGTATGCATGAAGTTCCAGTGGTTACGCATAGTTGTGATATTTATTTAGGAGCTTATACTTGTCTTTAGTCCATCTTGCCATGCATGCATAAATCGGGCTTTTTCCTTAAATAGAAAATCTTGTTTTATAATATATCTAATGTTAAATATTAATTATACACAAGTGTAGTTAAGTGTAGTTAAGTGTAGTGTAGTTAAGAGTAGTTTTGTTTTATAAGTGATAATGTTTCTTTTATTTTATTTTAGTTTCAAGGTAATTGTAATATAAAATATAAAGAGTTTGTGTTGTTATTATATAATGTTAGTATATACAATTCTTGAAAATTATTAGAAATATAACAATATCTATGGATTATTTATAATATAAATTCTTTAATTAATGAAATTAGTTAAATGTGATTGTCAGTGGTATTCACACAACATTAAAAGTTTATTTCTATTTTATCAAAACTAGTGAAGTAAAATTTGTATTATAAACTCAATACACTTCAGTTTATGATCTCTATAGTTCTTTTATAAGGAATTTAAATTCTTGAAGATTGATTTATGGTAACAGTTGGTTGTGTATACATTCGTAACATTAGTGATGTATGTTTCATTTCCTTATAGTCTAGGAAAGTGAAAATCACATTGACAAGATTATTAATCTCTAAACTATGTTGCTCAATCGTGATGATTATTTATTTGGGGGTATAGCTTTGTTCTATTTTGTGGTCTTTCGAAGTGACATCCTAGAGATTGTGATTTGCCTCTAGTGAAGGATATAAACTTTTTGGTTTTGATTTTTGTGCTTGATAGCATCCCCTAGATTGATTTTACATTGAGTCATGTTATAGAGGGAGTGGCTTGCATTAGGGGCCAAAATCCTATAGTGATTGTCTGGGTAACCTAACGTAAGTGTGTTAATTAAGTGATAACCTAACTAATATTTTAGGGGTTGGGTAGTTTTAAACACTAAATCAGATAATGGTATGCCTCGCCTACTTCTTAACGCTCGTTTAGGTTGAGAAAAGGCTGAGAAGGCCTGGAATGGCAAGTCATCATCTTGTCCTCTTGAAAGATGTAATGACGCCGCATTAGTCTGCATAGGGGCCGGGAATCGGTAGAGACTGCCAGGGTAACTCTTGGTGAGGGCCGGTAGTCTAGGAAGATTCACCAGGGTAACCTATCTCGACAATGCGATGACACTCTCTTAGTCTATTTCATGATGGTGTTTCTTTTGTGGAGTTTTCATTTTAATGTAACTTGATACTATGATTTTGTCCGTTTTGATTTGCAAACGTTATGTCGTTTTGTGAATTGTAAACCCCGTATACGTGATGTTCTGTTTGCTTTGTTTGTGGACCTGTCAGTATCTTCTAGCACGGAGGGAGTGGGCCCTTTGGGTTCCACGTGGTCGGGAGGAAACTATGCTCTATCTTCCTTGTAATTTCTTACAGATGATCCTAAGCTTGTAGCAGTTTCCAGTTACTACTTCGTTTGTGACTGTTGACACAGAGCTTGTTCGTGGATTATGTACCAGATACCAGATGAACACTTTATGTTTTGTAAATCATCTCATGTGTAAGAGTGTACAAATTGTACCACCTTTGTTATATGGAGATTCTTTGAAATCTCGCTTTATGTAAATGGACATTTGGAATATATAATTGTATGTAATTTTATAAACAGGATCTTACTTGAAATCAAATTTGTACTTTTGATTGATGATCAATGTGATTAGTTTACTTATTAAATTATGTAACAACGTCTTAGATACTTTATAACATATGTATAAAAAAAAATATTCTGTTATCTTTGTATTTGCTCTTTGTTATAATGTAACTAAGTCGGGGCGTTACATTATCTTTTGTAGTGGTTGTTGGTGTCATGATGAGCTCTTGGATTCTACCTATTGTATCCATTAAGAGGTCATTAAAATCTTTAATTCTATTAACAAGGTATGCTTATCTTCATTTGGTTTGGATATGTTGATATCTTGTTATAATGGAGGAATACTAGTCTTTGGTTGAAGTGTTAATTGTGATTTTATTGTTTGATAGATAATCCTTGGTTTAGAGGATGGATGTTATTGGACCATGGTGGACTCCTGATTATCAATTAGAATTTTTGCATGATATATGTGCTCTTTGGATAAAATATCTCTATTAGATGCATATGTAGATCACATCATCATGTCAAGTTCCTAGTTTTTGCATTGATCATGCAAAGGGATATTTGGTAGTGATTTCTGGTAGTCTTTTGGTATTTATTGCAATGATAATTTTTTCTTGGAGATTATAGGTATTAAAATTACGTATTATATTTTATCTCGCATGATATGGTCAATTTGGTGTTCATTAATGTTGGATAGACATAGGTAAGGCTAGATAATGCTAGCACTTGGAGATCATGTGTTGAGATGGTTACTCTTGATGATATTTCAACAAAAAAATGAGACTACATTCAAAGCAAGGAGGTGAGTTCATCATGGATATATTGAGGACATTTCTTCATTGTATAAAGTTTGTGATCACTAGGTGTTTCATGCATAGAGCAATCTCATTCCCCACTCTTGGTCCTCTTAGAGGTAAATGACATGAAAGGTATTTCCCATCTTATTTTCACATGCATTATTTATTTGTGTCTTATATTTTCATGTATTCATGATTTTTGAGGTATGGATGAACTATTTATGAGAAATTTTTTGACGAGTAGATGTATGATTATGTTTTTTCTCATTCTCTCTTTATTTTTGGATATTGAGTTGTAGTTTCAATTTTAGGTCTATGTGTTTTGAAGAGTACAAGAGATGGTTAGTGTTCTTGGGCATATTTATTTGTTGAGGGAATGAATCTTTTTTTTTATATTATTTCAATTTGAGAGGCCTACATATTTTCCATTTTATTAATATATTGGTATATTTGACCTTGGAGTTGACTGATTGGATATTGAGGAAGCTTTTCTATCAAACTTTTAGGAAGCATGTCTTACTTACCATAGATCTGGTATATTGGCATTGGTATAAGGATATGGTTTTAGTTTGAATTTTTCGCTTGATGTTCTGGTGATTCTTCTTGGAGGTTTGTGTTTACATGACATAGAGAACTAATGTTCGTGTAAAGAAATTATGACTACTATGCTTATGGTTATTTATCATTGTTATACTTCAGTATTTTTTGGCAACAGTATGTAGGCTTTTTCATTTCTATCTTTTATTATGTGGATATCTTGGGATAGCTATAGAGATTAGTAGTGATATTTTGTATGAAGTTAGGTTTACTATTTGTATGAATCAAGGTGAAAATATTTAGAAGATCAAAAAATAAACCTAACTTCATACAAAATTACACCATTTAACATTGTAAAATTATATTAAGATATTCTCTCAAAATAACTCTAAAACTAAATAAAAGTTAAAATAAATATAAATAATTTCCTATTTCAATAACATATTAAATAACATTTTACATAACCTACAACTTATTGATTACAAGGTACATGAATTAACAACTCACATTGCAGCCTATCATGGTCTTAAGCTAGCACAAGTCAAAGGCTATAAGAAAGTATGGCTTGAGGGGGAATCTCTCAATATCATCAATAATTTGAAGAATTGCGCTACCCCTTAATGGACTATTGATTCTTTGATTAGGGACTCTATTGATATTCTTAATTATTTTGATGAATATTACATCTCTCATATTTTGAGAGAGGGCAACAGATTAGCTGTTGTCTTTACTAATCTTGGAGTTAGAGGTGTTAGGGAATGGGGTTTGAATGACCCTCTCCCTATAGAGGCAATAGCAAGTATTAATCATGATTTCCAAATTTAAAACGGTTGAGGATTTATTATGGCTTGCGGCATGCTTGACTATCTTCACGTGGTCGATGATTATGTGGAGGGATGATAAGCCAAATTTGAAATGAGCTAATGGTATAGTGGTCGATATCTATAGGGAACAAAACTCTAGGATCATAATTCTATGCTGCCTTAATTCTGTTTTCACATGAATTCTGGGAATTCTTCGCATCGTCTTCTTCAGGTTTCTTCTCATTGTGTTTAGAGATCTCAAGATTATAGACTCTGCAAATTTTGTAGACATGGGAGGTGAGAGGAACCGTGTGGAGCCCTTCTCCTATGAAGTTTCCAAGAAGAATCCAAAGGTTTGGTAGGTGTTAGAGAAAGGAGGGTTGAATCCATACCTGAAGAGATTGCATGGTAATGATCCATAGACTACGACATTGTTTGCAAAAATATGGAACAACAGGGTGTTGAAGTTGGACGAAACAGAGTTTGATGTGAATGAAGACTTTATAGCAAATATCACTGGGTTGCCCACAGATGGTATGGAAATTTTTAGAGACAAGGAGTCACAAACTGCTATGAAAATTTTCTTCAAGGGGGATGAAGCTAAGCACTTGAAGACGACGAAGAGTGGGGGTTACCAGAGGAGCTCTCTCAAGGTGTTGTGGGGAGATGTGGTTGAGGAACTCATGCGTTATATCACCATGGAAGGATGATTCTCTATGGTAAATGCTTACCACTTCCTTATTCTTAATCATTTTTGCCACAAGAAAAAAAATTCCTTTCCCTATTATCCCCTGGTGTCACTAGATTCTGGTCTCAAGGACCATAAGAGAAACCCTAAAAATCCAGTTCTACATGTGGGGTTAATCGTTTTAATTTTAGAGTATGCCAAAGATTTTGAGGTGGCTAAGTTGATTGCTACCCCTAAGGGTAAGCAATCAGAGTTGATGGAGGAGTATGAGATAGTCTCTGAAGAGGATCCGACTAGTAAAAAAGGGAAGAAGAGAAAACTTATCTCAGAGAAGGAGTCAAATTCTAAGGAGGATGTGGACATTGTCCCAGACTCTCTTGCTTCTATGGAGGTGGGTCCACAACCCCCTACTGTGGGGAAGTCTAAGAAAGGGGTTTCGTGCCCTAATAAGGGTTATGAGACTTGCAGTGATGAGGTGGCTGCTAATTTTTTGAGTACTGGCTTGAAGGAGAAGAATGATTTGTATGGTGAGGCATCGTCACCGCCCCTTGTGATTAAGCAAAGGAAGGAGCTGGAGGTGGGAAGTAAGAAGAAACAGGTTTTAAGGTCTGTGAGTCAAATTCTAGAGAGGGACTCTCCTCTCATGATCACGGATGGATAGGATGTTGATGATACCTCGGTTGTGAGCCCAGATGTGCAGAAGAAAGGTAAGGTTGTGGTTGCTGGTAGACAAGATGTTGTGGATACCTCGACTACAGACTTGGAGTGACTCAAGAAAAGAAAGGTTGTGACTGAGGAGATTGTATATTCCATCCACAAAATCAAAATGTCGGTTGTTGTTGGGAAAGGTAAGGAAGTCTCTGCTAGTCAGGATAAGGTAAGCTCCTATGAGGAGGAAGATGTTACAGGCAAGGGGTTTTTTAATTTTGATAGGGAAGATATCCCTAATGTTTTGGGAACTGCTAGAGAGGGTTCCATTGTTTTATTCAAGTTGTTCAAATGGTTTTTTCATGAACTTAATATGAAAAATTATGTCAAATTACGAGGTGTGATGAGTAAGGCTGAAGAGTCCTTTGTTCAAAACCAGATTGATGAATTGTTTAATTCCTTGAATATTGTGGCAAAGGAAACTCTTAAGATGGAACATAATTTTTCTCACCCTAAAGGATCAATTGGAGAACATTTGTGCTAGCATGGTCAAGGGTGGGGAGGTGACAAAGTCTATGGTTAACTTGAAATTTGTTGGTATTACCTATCCTTTTGTTAGTGCCAAGAATCGCAAGGAGACTTTTCATACTAAAGAGATTGGTGCTAGTGGCAAGTTGATGGAGGAGGAGGTTTTTGTTGATAAGGGTGGGAATAAGAATAATGTTTTGATTAATGAGGTGAATACAGATGGGTCGGGGGCTAGAACTAGAAACAAGACTACAGCTCAGGTTGGGGCTCCTGACAAAGAACTATCTGATGTCTTGGATGATGCTCAAAAGGTTGTGGCTATCAACGTGGAGGTTGTTGATATTCTGAAGAACATGTAGTGTTGTTGTTTGGGATCCTCCTTTTTGGCTGATGTTTTGTTGTTGGTTTTCTACGTATGGGCTGATATATACTTATTGTAGTTTTCTTTAGTTTCAGCTGCTTTCTTTTGCAAAGGGTTACGGGCCCCTTCAAAACTTGTTTTTTTACCTCTAATAAAAAACAACTCACTTGACAAGCATTTATTCAAACATTAATGGTCATAAGTTCATGTTACCATGTGTTTCTACAATGTTGAATGAACTGTCATTTTAGTATTATAAAATACTTAACTATTCAAAATTAAATATGTATTACATATTTAATATGTATTTATAATATTGAAATCTTATCACAATTATAAATATATCAATCACAACTTCAACAAAATTTAATAGAAATATGTTAAACTCGATTTTGATGTATTTGTGGGTTTTTATAAAATTTATCTAAATATATTTATAAATTCTTAAAGTTGAAAATATATAAATTATTATAAGATATGATTTTTTAGTAAAAGAATAAATATGTTTTACTTATTTTATTAATTTGCCAACATTTAAAGATTGAATTATATGATATATCAATAATTGATGTTTTGGTTTATAATTATAAATTAAGAGATATTTATTCTATTAAAATTTCATAAAATACAAATCAAAATTTGTTCTTTTAAAATGACACGAATATTATATTTAATAAAATTCAATTCTTAAAAAACTCTTTATAAATCATTCAACTTTATTAATAAACTAAAAACTACATAACATTTAAATACAACTTAACAAATAAATTTTAAAAAATTATAAAATCAAACAAATAATTTATTGATAGAAGTGTCTCTCTTTTATAAGACACCAAGAAAAAACATTTTACAAACAGTCAAGTGGCTTGTATTTATATAAGCAATAAACAAAATCAGATTTTTCTTTGTCTAAAGTGTGACAAATTGTTTCCTTAGTGTTGAAATTGCCCAACTATTGTTTAGGTGGCCATGATTGGTGTTGATGTGCAATTTACTATAATAAAATGGAAATGATAATGAAAGAACGAATATAAGTTGATCAAAATAGGAAACAAAATAAAATAAAATAATTTGATAAAGATCCCAAGTCACACTCAAAATAAAGCTTTTTTGGCCATTCTCTACATTTTAGTTTAGAAACAAAACAGCAAGGATGAAACTTATTCTTGAGAAGGATGTCTAACAAACCTACCATTTCCTAGTCTTACAAGAAAAGGAGGGAACACAAAAAAAAATTCGGTGGCCAACATCATGTAAAGAAATTCAAAGGTTTTTTTTCAAAGTTGTTGCATTGTTGATTTTATATGGCCTTGGATTTGTTCTATGATTTGATTGTCAATGTCATTCAAGATATCAATATTTAGTTGTGTAGTAGTTAGTTATATAGTTAGTTTTGTTTATGAGAGTTAAAAGATAGAAATATGAAGATTTCAAAAAATTGATAGAATATGTTTTGAGATTATGGTTGAATGAGATGATCATAAGTGGTTTATTATTAGAAATGTGTAAAATAAAATAAAATTTGATTAATTTAATATAATATAGTGGATAAAAGGTTTTCGGTGTAGTTGTTCTAGGGTGGGGGGTCTAGTTTGATTGGCTAAAGCATTTTGTTGTAGGCAAGAGGTCACGAGGTCTAGTCTCCCCCTGTCTTCATGGTATCAGAGGGCATGTCGTACCAACGTCACTGATCACATGAAAAAAGTTTACCAGTCACATTGCAGTTTATAAGGGTTTATAAGGTGGAGGGGAGGGGGGGACTACCTAATTCCTACAATCTAAAAAATAAAGTGTTTTGATGTAGATTAAATGGTTAAATCATTGAAAAATATGAATTACAATTATATGTTCAAATCATAACAAGTATCTCTAGCATAAGGTAAGCCATCAATCCAAGAGCTATAGTGGAAAAGCTAGTTAAAGTGTAAGAATCTTATAGGATTCTTTAGTCTCTTAGCTACTAAAAAATAATAAATAACATATCTAAATCTTAAATAAATTTGAATAGAGAATTTAAATTTAAGCAATATTTTAATAATAAACATGGTGATGAGAGAGACATAAAGATCCACAGAGTATATTAGGTGAAATGTTCACTATTTTGTGTTGAATATAAGGACTAGAGGTCAAAAGAGAGGATACTGTTAAAGAATTGAATGGAAATTTTGATTTTCTATTAAAATTGAAACTTTAATGATTATAAAATTTTTTTTATTAAAAAATATTAATATAATAATTTTGAGTCAAATTGTTTCTAGCTGATGTAACAGAATTGAATTATTATTATCAATATTATTCTTGGATACTTTTTATTAAAATAGCATTTTAATTGTAGAATATATTTAATCATTGACTGTGTTTAATTCATGATAATTATATTATGTTTGTATATTATTGCAAGATATTTATGTTATAATAATTTATTTGTTGATAATGATTCTAGTGGGTTGAGTTTTAGTTGATTAAAGTATAGAATTTTTATTTTAGAGGTCAAAGTACAAATCTCGAGAGGATATTTAATAAAAAATTCTAAGTTGTGATTCTTGATCTTTCATAATTAATTTTTAGTGTTGAGGTGACTTCTAAATAAGTGAGTTTCTAAGTTGTGAATTTTGATCTTCCATAGGTGGTTTTCAATGTGATTGTTTGAAAGGAATTTATATTAGTCTCATGATTGTTCTCACAAAATTTTATATTAGTCTCATGTTGATGCTCATATATGAACATAAAATTATCTAGATTTATGATGTAGTTGTTTAACATAAAAGTGGATAAAAAATAATCATATTTAAATAATTAAATAAGTTTTAATCAAAATATCTCCAAATCATTTGTCATTTGGTGAATGCAAATAGAAAAAACTTTATTTATTATATCATGATTAGAATTATCAGTATACTAGTATAAATATCTTATATACATCTATCTAAAAATCTCTCTATCAATCTTGAGCTATTATACCTATTTAAGAGTTGTTCTATTTTACTTAAAATTATTTAAAATTCATTTTATTTTATTTACATTTTTCCTTTTTTTCATTTTAAGAACTATCAATCTTGAGCTATTATACCTATTTAAGAGTTGTTCTATTTTACTTAAAATTATTTAAAATTCATTTTATTTTATTTACATTTTTCCTTTTTTTCATTTTAAGAATTATATTTATTGAAGCGTTATTTTATTTTATTTTATTGTATTTTAAAGAGTTATTTTTTATTTATTTAAGAGTTGTTTTATTTTACTTTAGAATTATTTAAGAATTGTTTTATTTATATTTACTGAGAGTTGTTTTTATTAAGAATTCTATTTTACCTTTTTTAACTACATGACTCTTTAATGATTGTTGTTAACACATTCGCTCCATTACCCTTCATCCCTTGTTGTCACTATATTTACACCTCACTGTAATAAAATAAATAAAAGCTTTAAAACTTTGTATGATTAAATAAATGGTTTCTAGGTCATATACATTAGTTAAGTTGAAACATTAAGATTTGGAGTACTTTTTCAAAAATCTTAAGATTATGTATATGAAAAATAAAAAATATGAGAAAGATGCAAAAGAGTATCCATCACCGCAATTGTGGATATTCCACATGTTCACTCTTTTTAGACTACAAGAGAGTTGAGAATTAAGGGAAGGAAGAAAAGAAAAAGAGGGGATATTAATTATATTGTTTACACTAACTATTGTTTAGTGATGAATATTTACAGCAGTTTATATCAACCAATATAATTTTGGTAAATATAATTAATTCTACCAAGTGTCAAATCACCCAAATTTTATGATTTATTAGTATAAATGATGTTAAATAGCTATCAATTCATTTATGTGGTATTTATAAGTAATAATTTTATCATAATAACTACATGTATTAATGGGGAATCGCTAAGAATTTTGGAGGTGTGTTTTAATTAACTGACATATTTGCTAATACCATTATAATTTCACCATGTATGATGACCAATTTCACCAATACCATGTTAAAAAACCATACTAATCATAAGGTCATAATTACCTTGAAAATCACAACATATATTTCAGATCATGGTCTGAATTGCCCAACATTTGTATTAACCATTTTAAAATCACTTGGAACTATTGTATTTTTACCCCATATTTTGTTAAGTGTTAGATTTCACCAAAATTGAATTCATTAAATATATTAAAACTCTAAACCCATATTTTACATATTTTGTTCTCCTCTTAATCTAAATGGACTTGATTTGTGAGTTAGTGCAAAAATTCAAGTCCACTTTTAGTGGAAGAATCATGTAGGAGATATTGATAAGAATGGTTTTATATTTCCTAAAAATGGGTACCCATTTAAGAAAAAAACCTTGAACCTAAATGTCTACCCATAAAAACTCGATATCTAATTAGGTTTGAGATTTCATTCCTAAATGGGTGCCCATTAATAATGTGTACCATTTAGGAATGGGTACCAATTAGTAACACATACATATTTAGGAACACATATTTGTTTCCTAACAATCTCATTAACCTTTGTTTCAATGATAATAGTGACTTTTAAAAGCAACTCTCCAATATATGCATTTTAGTTCTTTTTATATTTTTTCTTATTTTTTAATGTAAATACATTTTAAAACCTAAAATTCTAGACAAAAATCTAAACCTTAAAATATAAACCATAGGCCTTGAACCATAATCCTCAAACCCTAAACCATAAATTTAGGGCTTATGGTTTGTAATAGTTTAAGGTTAAAAAATAATGCATACACAATTTAATATGATAGAATAGAAACCTTAAAAATATCAATATATATATATAATTTAATATGATACAACAAAAATCTTAGAAATATAAATTCATGTTGATTGATATATTAATTGATATACACCAATAATCAATACATATAAAATTTAAAATTATACAATAAAAATTGTAGCAATGTCAATAATAAATGTAATCTTCATCATTTCAAACTAAAGCATTTAATTGATCTCATTAAGATAGAACACCAATACTAATAAATATTATGTATCAAGAAATATTCGTTTGTAAATTTTAAGAATCACTACTCAATCAAACACCTAACATGGTGGAATTCAAATTATACTAGCTAGAATGAAGGATGGGATAGAAAATATTTAGATTAATTACTCTGTGCTTATTAATATCATTTTTGAGAAAATTACTTAATATTTTTGTTGATGGTCTTGAAGACTAACTTTGAGGGGATAGTTTTTCCATAAAAATTAATATGCAATTAGATTACCAATGTCTATAATAATGGCCTCATGTATTACAAGGTTTTATTTGAGTAGTTGATTATATGATTTAGTCTAACCATTAAAAAACTACTTATTTCATGTGGATTTTGAATGATGGACTCAATATTATTATATATTCTTAAAAATTGGTCAACATGTATGACACATCATCTTTGGAAGACTTCACCTATATAATGTTGGATTTAATTTCTTTCAACCTTATGCTAACATAAGTTTATATAGAGTATTAATCTTTTGGAATGAAGATAATTTAATACCTCAAATGCATCTTTATTAGAGATCATGTTTGAGTCAAGCTAGAGAATATTCATATGAAAATAGACTAACCCACTACAAAAAATTTGATAGAATTTGATAGCTTCATAGAACTTGAGAATTCATAATCAATGTTTATGTCCACATTCTCTCACATTTATTATCTAACTAATACAACAAAAAAAATTTAAAATGTAGCATACTTTATCAAAAACAAAATAAGATTTAAAAGTAAAGTTCATGTAGACATGAATGCAAAAGGTCAATAGTTCACATAATTGAAGTGCATAGATACCACTAGTTATTATTTATCTAATTTTTAATATTCTTTTGATATTAAGAAAAAATATTAAAATTATGTAGTGGGATTAATTCTTGTTAGGGGGTGACCCTTTGGTGAAATTGCGGGGCTTCTTTCTTGTAGAGCCAACAACCAAGGTTCAAACCTCGTGGGGTCGCTCTCTACCGCATCAATAATGGAGTTTGCTTGTACCCTGGTATTAAGGGGAGGCTCCTTGGTGAAATGGTGGGACTTCTTCCTGTAGTTCCAACAATCAAGGCCCAAACCTTAATATATTTTTTAAGATTAAATGGTTGATAAGGAAATGGATGGGTCTATGCTCTGTCATGAAGGCTAGGGTTTCTCCTAGCCATGTTGGTTTTTCTTGCTCTCAGTTTAGTTGGTGTTCACGTGTGGGGGCAATATTACTTGGTGTTGTGTTCTAAAGGTGTGGTAGAGTTCTTAGCCGATGTTTTCCTTTATTTAGTGTAGCCTGTGTTGCTACTTTTTTGTGCTTTTCTCCTTTTGTTTGGTCTTGCAGGCTATGTATGGGCTTCTTGGTTTTACATTTTCTTTGTCCCTATCTTGAGATGTTGTTATCAAGGGATTGGGGGTGTTTTTCTTCCTTTTGTGGAGGTTTTTGTGCTATTTATACCTCTATGATGGAGCAACAAGGTGTTTCCCCAAATTCAATATTTTTTGGTAGCTTGGATCAAGCAAATCCTCCCTCCTTTATGCATGCTAAAGAAATGGTGCATTGGGATAAAAATTTGAGTGGTGAAGACTCTTTTGTGCCAAAGGGAATTTCTATAATTAAGAGAGTGAACAACTGCTTGAAGAGGTGTGAGGTGCGCCTAGTTTTGGTGATTCAACTTGAGTCTATTATGGAAGATGTTGCTTATTGGAGCAACCATGCATTAATCTATAAGTTCATGGGGATTCGTCTTTCTCTATCTATTTTGGAATCTTGGGCTTGGAAGGTGTGGAATCCTAAAGAGGATATGGAGATTAAAATGGTGGCAAATAGTTATTTCATAGTGGTTTTTTCATGTATGGCAGACAAGAACAAGGCTTTTGAAGGTGGGCCCTATTTGTTCAATCAAGTTGGGGTCTTCATGAAGCCCTAGCATGTAGGTTTTAATGCAGCTGAGGAACTTCCCTCAAGGGTTCCCATGTGGGTTTTCCTCCCATGGATTCCTATGGAATGTTGGTGGAGCAATATCCTTCATATGATCGCTCTCCTCCTTGGTAAGCCTATTGGACCGACTCAACAAACCTTGGATCAAAAGATACTAAATTATGCTCGTATTTGTGTGGAAACTGATTTGAATAACCCTTTTCCAAACTCTATGGATATGTGTCTAGGTTCTATCTCTTGGATTCAATAATTGGACTACAAAACCCTCCCATTCAGATGCCATTTATGTCATGAGTATGGGCATATGCAAAGGAGGTGTCCTTGGTTTACTCAAGCGACTGGCACTTCTAATTCTAATCCAGTTCCTAAGAATGATAAGAGTAAGGCTCCTATGGTGGAAAGGGTGGTAGATAAGGATGGTTTCATCATGGTTAAGTCTTGCAATAAAGGGAGAGGATTAAAGAGAACCTTGCAAGATAAAAAATTTGATGGAGTCTTCAATCGATTTGAGGTTCTAGAGGACTTTACCTAGGATGAGGGGTGTCCTGTTGTGCTTCCTTCTGCTGGGGATTCATTGGGAGTAGAGTTATCTAGGGACAAAGGGACTAATCTAAGTTAGAACTTTCCTTTGGGAGATGCATAGGTTGATCTGATGGTCATGGATGGTTTGTCTTAGATTCTGGTTAGTCTAGATTAGAGTGGATCAGTAGGCTTGAATGGGGTTGATGTTGTGAAGGATCATGTTTCCTCTCAATCTAAGGATGGTTTGGATGCTAGGAAAAGTAGTGGAAATATGCATGTTCCAGGTTTATAGCAGAAGACCCTAAAGATGAGTCCTCTAGAGAAATTTTCTAAGGAAGGTTGTAAGAAGAACCTGGAAAAGGTAAAGTTGCTTGGTGAAAATTTGGTAGATTTTGGATTGGTGAAAATCATTGATTCCCACTTCTCTAAATCTCAAAAATTATTGTTCTCTCATAGAATGTGAGGTGTATGAATAACATCCCTCAATAAAAGGATATTCAAGAAATGATTGGTATGCATGGTCTTGAAATGGTTTTCCTTCAGGAAACTAAGTTGTATGTGGATGGTATGATGAGTAGAGCTCCTTGTATTTGGGCTCATGGTTTGTGTGAGTGTGTGGGGACTCTTGTTAACTCTGGAGAGGTGGCCTATATTTGGGATCCAATGAAGATTGTTTCTCTCTAGTGGTGGTCTATTCATTCAGTTATGTCTGTGGTTGCTTCTTTCTTGAAGTTAGGAGAAACCTACCTTTTCACTGTGTATGCTCCTACCGATCTCTCTAGTAAAGTTCTAGTGTGGACTCATGTTAGAGATATCAGATCTATGGCTCCCTTGTTTTCATGGATTGCAGTGGGTGAATTTAATGTTGTATCTTGTCTTGAGGAGAAACGTGGTGGGGTTGATAGGCTTGACGAGGTTGCTTTCCTCCTCGAGGATAATATTGAGCTTCTAAACTTAATTGATGTGAAGCTAAGTAATGGTATTTTCACTTGGAAAAATAGGAGATGTGGGGAGAATGTTATTTTTGAGAGGTTGGTTCACTTCTTGGTTTCTTGTTTTTGGATGGAAGATATGTGGTCTACCTTCTTAGAGATTCTAGATTGGAAAGGGTCAGACCATTGGCTGATAAAGCTTTCTGCTACTATTTTTAGAGTAGCTAAGAACCCATCTTTCAAGTTTCAACTTATTTGGCTATGGGACTCCTCTCTTCATGACCTCATGGCTGAGTGGTGGCAACTAGGGAAGCTTTCGCATGGTAGGGATATGTATTCTTTTACTAAAATATTACAGTTTGTGAAGTACAAGCACAAGAAGTGGAACATACAATGTTTTTTCAATCTTCATCATAACGAATTATCATCTCAAACTATTTTAGATGTCATGACCCATTAGATCCGTGATTATGGTCTTACTGAAGATCTAGTCAAGAAAGATTCAAGTGCAGTTAAGGAGCTTAAAGAGTGGGAGATGAGGGAGGAGATTTTATAGAAACAAAAGTCTAGGGTGGATTGGCTTTAGGAAGGGGACCAAAATATGACTTTTTTCATAACTCTATTAAAGCTAGAAGGTTGGGGAATCTTATTACCTCTCTAGTGTCATTTGATGGGAGGAAATTGTATTCTATGGTGGAGTTTTCAAGGGAGTCTACTTGGTTCTTCTCAACTCTATTCACCGATGACTCGTCTCTGGATGATAATCAAGAGAATGTTGTTATGGATTACATTTTGTCTTTAGATTCTATTGAGATGAATGCTGCTCTTATACACCTTATTCTATTGCCAAAGCTTAAGGAGGCTATGTTCCAAATGAAAAAAGGTAAATCTCTTGGCCTAGATGGATTTCCTATTGAATTATTTCAATTTTTTTAGTAAATTATTAAATTAGATCTGCTTGAAGTTGTTCAAGAGTCGTACTGTAATAAGCGGATGCTTCAAGCCATGAACTCTACTTTCTTGGCTCTTATTCCTAAGAGGGAGCGTGCTAATTGTCTAGATCATTTTTGACCAATGATTGCTTCATGTAACGTGGTTTACAAGATCATCACTAAATTGATTGTGAAAATACTTAAGCCATGGCTCAACTCTCTAATCTCTATTGAGCAAGGTGGTTTTGTTGCAGGAAAGGAAATCCTAGATGGGATTGTGATTGCTTCAGAGGTCATCCATTCTATGGTGACTTCAAAGGAGAAAGCCATGTTCATCAAACTAGATATGGTAAAGGCTTATGAAAGGGTTAGATGGGAATTCTTACAAAAGGTTCTACAGGCTTTTAGTTTGGATAGGGAGTGGATTGAGTGGGTCATGAGTTGTGTTACTTCCTCCTTTTTGGTGCTTATTAATGGGGAGCCTTCAAAGTTGTTTGGTGCTTCTAGAGGCCTTTGACAAGGTGATCATCTTTCTCCTAACCTTTTTATCATTGTGGTTGAGGGGCTAGGAAGATTTATCAAGTCCTATGTTAGGAAAGGTTTGATCTAGGGTTGGTGTTGGCATGGTAGGATGCATACTTATTCTCATTTATAGCTTGTGGATGATACTACTTTGATGGGCATGGCTAGAATTCAAGAAGCTATGAACTTAAGGAAAACTTTGGATATTTATTTGGATATCTCTCAAAAAAATATCAATGAGGATAAGTCATCCATATACTTCTTTAACACTCCCTAACTCATTCAGAATAGGATTACTTCATATTCTTAGGTTTTATATTGGCTCGCTCCCTTTTTGTTAACTTGGGGTTCTGATCTTGATGTGATCTCAACTTAGAGATATTTGGAAGGATGTGTTGGAAAAGTTCCACAAGTGAATTGGTCATTGGAATTTTCGATGGATCTCGATGACTGGATGTGTGACTCTTTTGAAGTCAATGATATTGGATCTCCCTATTTATAGGTGTTCTATGCAGGTTGCCCCCTAGTGCTTTGTTAAGGATTTTGATGCCTTAGCTCATCAATTTCTATGGTTTGGAAATCTATGTACTCCAAAATGGAGCCTTGTTAGGTGGGAATCCATTTTTAGGCTGAAACAAGAGGGTGGTCTTGGCCTAAAGTGGACATGTTTTATTGGACAAGTCTTAGTAGCTAAATTATACTAGAGGTGGCATACTAGCCAAGATCAAGACTAGGCTAGGATTCTTACAATTAAGTATCTCTAGGAGTTGTGCACTGAGGATGTGCCCCACTATGGCCTTCTAGGGAGGGGATCTATGATTTGGGAAACTCTCAAAAGAGAGGAAAAGCTTATTAAGCAGGGACTTTTGGATTTGTAATAGTGGTTTGGATGCTCTCTTATGGCATGCTTCGTGGGATGAACATCCCCCCATTGTGGTTATGTATCTTCATCTATTTCCCCTTTGTAATAGTTTTATTGAGGCTAGCTAGAGTAAGGCATGTGATTTTAAAGTGGTGTAGTTACTAGATCAGGTGGGGGTGGTGTGTTGGAAGGATCTATATGAGTGGCCACCAAGGGACACTGAGGAGGATTGTTGTGAGATCACTAAGATCTTGGATGATAGATTGTGCAATTCCCTTTTTGGGAGGGATACTTTGGCTTGGGGTCCTTCTCTAAAGGGTACTTTTACTGTGGCCTCGGGCTACATTGAGCTACATAGACAAATTTTTGAGAAGCTGGAGGTGCCTTGGTGAAAGCAGTTGTGGAGTAAATTCTCTTGGCCCAAATGCAACTATTTCTTATGGTTGGTTGTGTAGAATAGATGTCTCACCTAGGATAATTTATAGAAGAGAGGTTTTCATGGTCCCTCTATTTGTGTTCTCTGTAATAATAGCAAGGAAAATTCCTCCCATCTCTTCTTCTTGTGCCTCTTTGCTAGGGCAATTTGGCACTGCTAGTGGGGGGTTTGCAAGCATGCCACTTCTTTGGTTGAATTTTGGAGTAGCATGGGAAGGCCACTTGCATAGATATCTTTTCTTAAGTTTTCCTGGTTCCTTGGCCCTTCCCTTATTATTTGGTAGCTATGGTTGGAAATAAATAGGAGGATTTTTTAGGGTGTGAAAATGGTTGTGGCACAACTTTTTCTTAAGATCCTCAATAGGGTTCAAGAAACTATTTTTACAAAATGTGACATGTATGGTACTGTGGTTCCTTTTGATGAAGCTATCATAAATAATTTGAACCTTGTTGGGGGGGCTGGTTTCTTTGGTAGTAGGGGACCTCGACATACTAAGCAAAAAATTCAATGTGAAGGGAAGTTGATCACTCCTCCTCTTGTTGTTCTAAAGGTGAACACTGATGGTTCTTCTTGGGGGAATCCTAGCCATGTTGGGATTGGTGGTATTGGATGTAATAGTGTTGGAGACAGTGTGTTTTTCTTCTCTATTTATAGGGGAAAAAAAACTAATAATTTGATAGAGGCCTTGACTATCCTATACGTTGTGGAGAGAGGTTACTTCCTTGGTTGGAGGAAGATTATATGTGAATCTGATTCATAGATTATTGTGGATATGTTGAATGAAAAAATGTTGGAGGGAGCTAGTTGGCAACTAGCTTCACTGATTAGAAAAATTTTGAGACTATACAATTCATTGGATTATATCTTGTTTAGGCATATTCCTAAGAGTGGAACAAAGTGGTTGATTGTTTGGACAAATGGGCATCTGAGTAGGAGGATAGGTGGGATGTGGAATATTGGGGCCTTCTGCCTTTGGACTATGTGAGGAATTTAGAAAAGGTTATTATGGAAGACAAAAATATGTAATTGTGTCCTTTCGAGGTTCCTTTGGGGAATCCTTTATTTCTTTTGTTTGTCGATGTACTTTTTCTTGAGTTTCTAATAAAGTTTTTACCCCTCTTTTATTTAAAAAAAATCTCATTAAATATGGCTATAATGTTTTTCATTATATTTGATAATAGGATTGTTATTGTAGAGAAGGGGGGTTCACTACTCATGAGTCTCTTTATTCTCAGAAGATTCCCAAGGGATGAACTGTCCTAAACTACCTCAAGAAGTAACGTGAGAGTTTCAGAATCAAAAAGAGAAAATCACAAAGGTTTTCTGGATAGACTGATAGGCTTCTCGACCAAAGGACAGTAGCATGGGTCAAGGATGACAACACAATGCGTTGGCATCTCATTAGCACATTGGCATTCATACAGACCAAAAAATGAGTTTATCATAGGGAACAACAAAGTGACTATTAGAAATTGATTACTAAGAACTTCTAGAATGCAATAAAATGACAGAATGTAATAACATTGAAATAAAGTGAAGTAAATGATAAAGTAAGAGAATAAGAAATAGAAAATGCTCACAACAACCCAAGTAATGAATCCTCCAACAAATGAATGTCTTCAATACCTGCATGCGTAAGATCTAGAGAAACTGTTGGGGCTGTATAGGGGTTTTCCTTAGTCAAACCCCTATTTTGGTGTTCCCACCTCCATAGACAACCAAATAGATAGAGAGAAATAAAGTATGTGATGAGTGATAAAAGAAATCCCCGCTTGAGGAGGAGAACCAGTATCACAAAATAGAGATGCAATAGGTAGGGGATGTGTGAAATCCCAAGATGCTTGCAAGCATAAGGCAAGGGAGATATCAGCTGCAAGGCTTAAGGAAGCCAAAGAGAGTAAGACAAAGAGAGATGCAAGAGCCAAGAGAGTTGTAGAGGGTGCTTGAGAGTGCTGCTACAACAATTTGTATGGAGTTTTGCAAGAAAAATAGCAAGACCAAAAGGCATAAGCCAAAGCTGAAGAGAATCTAGAAGACCAAATGGATTGAAAAGATGATATTTAAGGAAGGAAAATAAGCTTCCCAAGCTATTACAAGGCATCCTGAGCCGTTACCACTGAAAAATCATATGACAAGTAGAAAACATGCTTGAAAATGCTCATTTGAATGTTGAAACATCATAGGACACTAGCGAGGTGTGCAGACGTCTACGTGGCGCACTAGTGTCTAGACACATCACACTACAAAATGACGAGAACATGAAAAGCACAAGGTTTGACTCAAAGTTGACGCATAAAGGTTGTTGCTGAAAAGGGGTGTTGAGCATCCTGAGAAGGGAAAAAGGATGATGTAGGGGCTAAAATGAACCTACACAAGTGCTAAGGGAGTGGACACTAAAGTGGGTACAAGAATGTATGTGCAATTGAAAGAGATGCAATTTTACGATATTACATTTTTCCCCCACTTTCGCGAGCATATGAATCTACACTAATATGCATGCTAAAGGAAATCTACTAAACATAAATAATATCATTATGCCAAAAGGATATTGTAGAGTAAGTAGAAAACTCTTCAAACCAAGGAAGCATGCCCCCAAGGTAAAGATCTACAAAACAAATACATTAGACAAGAAAGAACTGCACAACACAACAAGGTTAAACATAAAAAGACACTACACTACAGGGTTAGAACATAAAAACACACACACATACACAAAAAACTAAAGGATTTGAGCCAAAAAAGTAAAAGAGACCTCGATATAAAAGGTTGGCTCAGTACTATGTATCATCCCCAAATTAAGAAACAACACAGAAGAATTCTTAAAAGGAAGAGAAGAATGTAAGGATTGATTGCCTCAAGAGAAGAATGCACCCAAAAGTTAGGGAAGCAACCAATATCGAAGAGAGAAAGAGAATATACTCAGGATGAAGAAGATGCAAATATTCAATCCAATATATACAATTTGAGAAGAAAAGAGAATTTAAGATCTAGAAAGAAATGAAAATTCCAAAAGAGATGGCTCCAAAGGTACTCTCTCTTGACAAAGTTTGAAAAAAAAGACTTCGTAGCTCCATGGAACTATGAAGTTGCACAAAGTACACCGAAGGCCCGCAGACCAATGATGGAAAAATATCGTAGGATGTAAGTGCCTTACAAGCCTGCAGATCTGCAAGTAGGCATCTCCCAAGTTCTCTCTCATGAGGGAAACCCAGTGAAGTAAGTGCCTTACAAGCCTACAAACCTGCAAGGAGGCATCCCTCAAGTTCTCTCTCATGAGGTAAACCCAGAGAAGGGGACTCCGTAGAGTTGGACTGGAAAGCGACTTTATAGGCGTACCTGCAAAGCGACATGTTAATCCGTAGATAAAACATGTTAGAAAACAAAGAAACCATGTAGGAAATTAAGCAAACAGTCACATAGACCATCGACAAGTCAAAAGGCTTTCAGAGGGGTCCCTTAGGAACCCTTCAAAAGAAAAGGGGTCCACTCAAGGGACACACTATTTGAAAAGTGGGGTCTAGTCAGGCTTCCCCCAAGCTAGATGCAAACATATGAAATAGGTCTATTCGGGCTGCCCCCAAGCTAGATGCCATAAAATTCATTTGAGATACAAGCTTTCAAAGGGGATCCCTTGGGAACCATTCAAGAGAAAAAGGGTCCAACTCAAGGGGCACTTAAATTGAAATACATAGGGAATAGAGGAGGTCCTTTAAGAGGGACACACATCTCGAGGATAAGTTATCATTTCCCCCAACATATAGGGGAGGAGAACTATGCAAGATACTTAGAAAATACAGGATAGAGGAAGATCTTGATATCACCGGTCATTTGAAGAAGAGGCAGGTGCATCAGCAAATAAATGAGTGATGGCACCTGAATCATGAATTTTTTGTATTTTATCCTTCAAGGCCTTACATTCACTAGTGGAATGGCTAGGCACTTGATGGTATGCACAAAAATAATGCTTTGCTTTATCATGTTTGTGAGATCTCTTATAAGGAGGAAGAGTAATCAAGCGGGATTTTAGAAGCCTCAACAAGATACACTCTTGCTCAGACAAAGAATTAGGAGTAGGAAGAAACCCTTTCTCTTGTGGAGAAAAAAATGACTTCTTACAAGAAGACACAAAAATAGTAGACAATGGTGGATTTACATGGAGAATATTATTTCGGCAATAGGGATCATACTCCTCTATGGGATCGCCATCATCCTTCTTGATAGGATTACTAGCATTAACCTCTTTAATAGAAGTGTGATCATCTTCCTCAGAAGGAGGAGGATCAACATCAAATACATTACAACCGTTGCTCACATTATCCCACAATACAGAAGAATAATCATGTCTGATAACAGGTGTGGATGATGCTATTGAAAGGTTTAGGTGGATTGGGTCAACTTTATGTTCTCCACTAAAGGATTTTGTAAAGTATAATGAACCCCAATCATCACCAAAGCATGCATTCTTTTGAGAAGAGGTAGAAGGAGCAGACTTAGTATTCCTTGCTTCAAAAGGATCTTCCTCAGGGACATCTACCTCAAGAGTATCATGTGTAATAGGTACTATAGGATTAGACATCAACACATTGGAAGAAATTGAAGGGGTAAGAGTAGGCACAACCGAAACCTAACCACCATCTGCCATCTTGCATAGGTGGATAGCCTCAGGGTCATCCTTGACTGTGACTACTTGATTGTTACAAATGAACTTAATATATTTATGCAGTGGGCTGGTTTGCTTGCATGGTCCATTCTGAAGAGTTGCGTTGCTTGGGACCCCAAACTCAAGGGAAGACCTATCATGCCTAGGACTTGTGGAGCATTGCTCCAGACCCACAGATGTAAATACAAGAAGCATTAAGAGAAGATGAATCAACATTAATCCTTGAATAGATCATGCTACATATATTGAATTACCCAGACTAGTGTGATGAGGTAGCATATCTAATGCGTGTATTAATGTTAACTTCTATAATCATTAAAGGGATTTTCTTGTTGCACATCCAGGGGTGGCTTCTTTGGATGAGAGATATAATATTAGTTAGTCCATTCAGGCTATACCAGTCCATCCAAGTACATTAACATCCCTTTAGCCCTAGCAAAGGTAAACCAGAGGATCTTCTATACAAGGAACTGCCAGGCCCGCCAGTAAAACCAAAATTAGTGAGCAGTTGTTGAGATCTGCATTTGGAGCAACTACCAGAGTTGTTCCCATTAAGATTGTATCACTAGGTGCCCTTTTGGTTGTAGGTTTAGGTGCTTGAAGAAGGATTGGTTGTTTATTTTTTCTATTCTTATCAGCATGGGCTATTTCTCTATAAGAGGGAGCCTTAAAAAGATCAAGAGAATCACCATCAAATGGAACACCATCAATAGAACAAATCCTTTTAGGAGAAGGACTAGCTGGAGTCAGGTAAATGACCAATCTCTTAGGCCTTTGAGGGGTAAAAAAAGCATATATTATATTTACATAATCATCACAATTAGTGGAATAATTATTTGAAGACAATTCTCAACATCAATCTGAGAAGGATTAAATGTGGAAGGAGATTCATCATTTTCCAACTCATCATCTCTGGAGGAAAGTGCATTGGAATAAAAAAGAAATTAATCATTCACTAATGCATCATTTCTAGAAGAGAGTGCATTAGAATGAAGATAACGTAGAGTAACATTAAGAAAAGTATCAATAATTTCATCTTCTTGCAACAAAATATCCTCCAACGCAAGATGAATTTCATGAGAAGGATCAAAGATACCGAGTGACATGGGTAAAGCCAAGTCAACATCACATGCATGGAATAAAAAATCATTAACACTTTGAATAGAATTATATATTGAACTAATGAAAGAAGATATTAAATTCATTTTGGTGACAAAACTGAGAAAAATTGAAAATCCTTTTTTTTTTAATATTTTCTAGGTTCTAGTAATTTTCATTTTTAGAGTTCTTCAGAGCATAATTTGGGGTCAAAACTTATTGCATTCCCCAAAATTTTATAGTCAAAGGCATCATATTTTAGGTAATGAATTAGTCCTCTTGGAGACCTTTCCAACGATGTAAACGGTTTTGAATTCTACTCACCGAGTCAAAAGTTATGACCCCAACAAGTTAGGGTAAATAAATTCCTAATTTTTTGAAAAAATACTGTTTTCACATCGGATTCACCAAAATGTAGAGAAGGGGGATTTTATACTCATGAGTCTCTTTATTCTCAAGAGATTCCCAAGGGGTGAACTTCCCTAAACTACCTCAAGGAACAACGCGAAAATTTCAAAATTAGAAACACAAAGGTATTTTGGATAGACTAACAGGCTTCTCAGCCAAAGGATGACATCATGGTGCATTGATGTCGCACTAGCATGTTGGCATCTTTACGGACAAAAAACCAAGTTTATCACAAAGAACAACAAAGTGACTACTAGCAATCTAATTACTAAGAACTTCTAGAATGTGAGAAAATGACAAAATGTAATAGCATTGAAATTGAGTGAAGTAAATAATAAAGTAAGAGAATAAGAAAAAGAAAATTTTGGGGCTGTATAGGGGTTTGCCTCAGTCAAACCCCCATTTTGGTGTTCCCAGCTCCACAGACAACCAAATAGATAGAGAGAAATAAAGTATGCGATGAGTGATAAAAGAAAACCCTGCTCGAGGAGGAGAACCCATATCACAAAATAGAGATGCAATAGGTAGGGGATGTGTGAAATCCCAAGATTCTCGCAAGCATAAGGCAAGGGAGGT
>VDFB02075321.1:151845357-151918184 GCA_007258455.2 Sequoia sempervirens
GGATGGATAGTGTGTACATGTGGCCAGAGAGCAGAGGTGATCCATTTCTCTGGATCTTGTATCTTATTATACGATATATGATGGAGATGTATTGTATTGTGATATTTTATTATTTTGATGATATGGTGGCCTTTATTGACATCATGCAGGATGTTTCCTTTATGCAGCTATATGAGATGATTCATGATGTGATTTTGCATGCATATATATACACACATGTTTATATGGATGACTTATGTTTTATGCTTTATTTTTGTATGGATGGATGATTGATGATTGATGCAAACGTGTTTATGATTTATGATGTATGAATGCACATGTTTATATAATTTTTGATGGATGGACGATTTATGCATGTTTATATGATTTATGATGTATGATTTATGATGCACATGTGGATGGACGATTTATGCATGTTTATATGATTTATGATGTATGATTTATGGATGCACATGTGGATGGGCGATTTATGCATGTTTATATGATTTATGATGTATGATTTATGGATGCACATGTGGATGGACGATTTATGCATGTTTATATGATTTATGATGTATGATTTATGGATGCACATGTGGATGGGCGATTTATGCATGTTTATATGATTTATGATGTATGATTTATGGATGCACATGTGGATGGGCGATTTATACATGTTTATATGATTTATGATGTATGATTTATGATGATACACATGGATGAGCCAATTTATATACATGTTTATAACAGTTTATAATTCTAGCTAACCGATCTAGCCGACCGTTATGAGGGATGCTTGAGGGTGGCGATGGTAGGATGGAAGATTGCATTTTGCCAAAAACAACCATTAATATCTTGAGAGGGTGACGAGGAGCGAAGAGCGGGGGATGCCTGTCCGACATCATAAAATTTGTGGATTTACGTGGAAATGAAGGAGTGCATGCAAAGTGGGTAAAATCACGGCGAAGGAATTTTCCATCTTTGGAGCATTGATTTTTACTATAGCGTAGGGTACCAAACACCTTGATATAGAAGACCAAGGCGAGCGAGTACTCTACGCATGAAACAAACACAGCAAACAATAAGGTTATCCCAACACCCCGAGGTCATGATGACCTCAGTCGGGCCTGGTGCTGTAATAACCAAAAACACACAAAGTTGTCCCTGCGTAACACAAGACCAAGAGATCTCGGGGGGTCTTACGAGGGACAACCGAAAAGACAGCCGATAAAACAAAAGATCAAGGTATGCCCCCATTTCAGCAGGTCAAAGCACGCCTTGATATGATGGACCAAGGTGACCTTGACAAGTGATAGGAAGGAACCCAAAATGATAAACAAAATCCGAAAACATCAAGAGATCATAATCAAGACAACAGGTCCTTTGCCATAGGATCAAGGTGGTGGATGGGATTGGTGAGGTATGCTAGGAAGGACTCATCCTGTTGAGACCAAAGATGGATGCGACATAAGATGACCCAGTTGACGTGGGATGTTGCTGAGGGACAAGATCTTGTAACACAAGGGAATTTCGTTTGTTAAGGACCGGTTAGATGTGGGCATAACTTGATAACGAAGCTCAAAAGACTGACATAACCTACAGACCTAGGGGCTCGGGGGCCGATCATAGATTAGCCTTGCCTACGTGAAAGCGCAGAGCCCTCGTAGTTCCAGAAAAGACCATGGATAAAGCAGAAAGAAGACAAATGGTGACCGATGATGACAGACGAATGCCCCGGGGGTGAATCAAATGATCGACCTTGCCTACGTGACAGCGCAGGGGCAACGTAGTTCGACGAACGGACTCGACAAGATGGGACCTAGGTGAAGACCGACACGATGGATGATTCTACCCGATGACACGAGTGTGAATGACGTAAGCTCAGAGTGGGATACCGAAAAAAGCTCAGGAATGGGGGATAGACTCGATGGGTCATCCAATGCTCAATCAATATTTACCAAACAGTCCGGGATGAGATGGGTGAGGACAATAGTGCGGATGACGGCATAAAATAACTAGGATGTCAGGTAGATAATGATTAAGCCCTCTATGGATGACGCCTGTTGCCAGGTTTTCACCATCCATACTTATCCAAGGCGCCACCAAGAGGTGGTTTTCACCATAGGACGAATTTATTTTCTTGACTATTTTTAGATTTTTGACTTTTTTGATTTTTTTTATTTTTTATTTTTTTGGATTTTTGACCAGGTGGGGTAACCGAGCAGTCTTAGGAGTAGAACTTTTTCAAATGCATGACATTGATAGGCTTGTCAAGGGGGTCTCCTTCAAGAGTAGTCAACCTGTATGCCCCTGATCCATATTTAGCAGCTATGATATAGGGCCCCAACCAATTTGCCTCAAATTTTCCTTTCTTGTCTCGGTCTTGCTGAGTATGTTGGTTCTCTTTAAGAACAAGCTCACCCACCTGGAATTGGCGAGGACGAACCTTCTTGTTGTAACTATGCTTGAGGCGATTCTGATTAGCTTGTAGATGATCGTAGGCCTTTATTCTGCGTTTGTCCAGTAACTCTAGCTGTGCAAGCCGTGCAACACGAGCATCCTCTTCGCTGATGAGGTTCTTAAGAGAGATTCTCAATGATGGGATTTCAACCTCGATTGGCAAGACAGCTTCGGCACCGAACACCAGAGAGTAGGGGGTGGTGCCTATTGGGGTGCAGATGGATGTGCGATATGCCCAGAGGGTAGGATGAATGTGAAGGTGCCAATCTCGTCCAGTGTGATTGACAACCTTTTGAGAATACGAATGAGGGTTTTGTTGGTCACTTCCGCCTGACCATTACCCTGGGGGTAATAAGGTGTTGACCAACGGTGCTGAATATGGAAGGTTTCGCATAGGTGTTTCATGGCTTGGTTCTTGAATGGTTTGCCGTTGTCGGAAATGATGGTGGATGGGATACCATATCTGCAGAGAATATGGTAAAGGATGAATTTGGAGATCTGAATGCTGGTGATTTGTGAGAGGGGTATTGCCTCTACCCACTTGGTAAAATACTCAGTGGCGGTGATTATGAAGGTATGGCCGTCGGATGATGGTGGATGAATCTTGCCAATCAAGTCAAACCCCATTGAGAAAATGGCCATGGTGCCAGGAGGGGCTGAAGATCTTGTGTTGGAGCATGGATTAAATCTGCATGTTGCTGGCATGGAAGACACTTTTTCACAAACTCACAAGCATCATATTCCAACGTAGGCCAATAATATCCAGCCCGTAGGATCCTTTTGGCTAAAGCCATACCATTTGAATGGGCTCCACAAACACCGCCATGTACCTCCGTTAATGTAGTATGGGCTTCGGTCTCATTTAGACATCTAAGGAGGATTCCATCATACCCACGACGATAAAGCGTATCTCCGACGATGACGTATCGAGAAGAGCGATGGATGAAGGATTTGCGTTGGTTACGGGTAAGGTCCGGGGGTATAGTGTTATCACGGAGGTAGGCATAGATGTCTTGGTACCATGGGGAGGTGGGACCCACAATTTCGCACACCATTTTAGTCTCAGGGATATCATATGCTGGGATTAATAGTTGTTCTACAAGAAACTCGCACTCTGTTCGATCCTTGGGCATGTCCAAGAGGGAGCCGATAGTGGCCATCGCATCAGCTGCTTTGTTTCGTACCCTGGGAATCTGTTCAAATTGTATGGAGGTGAAGTATTTCTTGAAATCGTCCACCATGCGCTTGTAGGGTAACAACTTATCATCCTTGGTTAGAAACTCATCATTAACTTGCCTAATGACTAGCAAGGAATCATCGAAGACTTTCAACTGAGTTATGTGCCACTATTTGGAAATCCTGAGACCGGTGAGGAGAGCTTCGTATTTGGCCATGTTGTTGGTACATGGGAACGCTATCCTGAATGACTTGGGAATGTAGTCACCTTGAGGGGTAACTAATAAAATTCCTGCCCCCGATCCATTATGTGTATATGATCCGTCAAAATATAGTGTCCACATGGGGGTTTCCTCAACTGAAAAGACTTCCTCATCAGGGAATTCTGTGATCAATGGGTGAGTGTCAACTAGAGGAGCTTCCGCCAACTGATCTGCAATTATCTGCCCTTTGATAGCCTTGCGATCCACGTATTCTATGTCAAATTCACTGAGGAGCATGACCCACTTAGCCATGCGGCCAGTCAGAGTAGTTCTAGATAACAGGTATTTCAATGGGTCGATCTTGGCGATTAACTTGACTGGGTGACTGAGCATGTAATGGCGGAGCTTCTGTGTACTAAAGACTAGTGCGAGGCACACTTTTTCCATGGGAGAGTAGTTTAGCTCATAGCCAACCAGTGTCTGACTGATATAGTAGACTGCCCTTTCTTTTGACGACTCATCATGCTGCGCCAACAATGCCCCCAGTGCGACTGAAGTGGCAGAGATGTAGAGCAAGAGGGGCTTGCCGGGAATAGGTGGCATCAATATTGGTGGATGGGCCAAATATTCCTTAATCTTGTCAAATCCCATCTGACATTGCGGGTTCCATCGGAAGGTGGAATCCTTTTTTAGAAGATGAGTGAATGGTTGACACTTGTCTGCCAGCTGGGCAATGAAGCGGTGGATGGACTGCATTTTTCCCTGAAGGCTTCTTAACTGTTTGAGATTGTGTGGAGGGGGCATGTCTAGGATAGCCTTTACCTTAGCGGGATCAACTTCAATGCCCCTGCGAGAGACTATGAAACCCAACAACTTTCCAGAAGTGACCCCAAAGACACATTTTTTTGGATTCAGCCGCAACTTATAATGCTCTAACCGCTCAAATATCTTCTTCAGGATGGCAGGATGTTCTGCTCATGTTCTAGATTTCCCTAATAGGTCATCAACATAGTCTTCCATGATGATATGTATGAGGTCATGGAAGATGACCGTCATTTCCCTCTGATAAGTCGCCCCTGCATTTTTGAGACCGAAGGGCATAACATTGTAGCAGAAGGTGCCCCAAGGAGTGGTGAAGGCGGTTTTGTGTTGGTCTTCAGGTGCAATTCGAATCTGGTTGTACCCAGAGAAGCCATCCATAAGGGACAACATCTCATGTCCTGCTGTTAGGTCGACCAACATGTCAATATTGGGTAGGGGGAAGTCATCTTTGGGGCAAGCTTTGTTGAGATCCCTGAAGTCCGTACATATCCGAATGTCACCATTTGGTTTAGCTACTGGCACTATGTTGGAGATCCATTCGGAGTAGTCAATTGGTCTGATAAATCCTGCCTCCAGTAACTTCTCTAATTCCTTCTTGACTAATAATGCAACTTGCGGAGTTTTTGCTTGACAGGTTTAGCGTCTGGGCGGATGTCCAGGTGATGAACCACCAAGGCGGGATCTAAGCCTGGCATGTCCGAGTATGACCAAGCGAAGTTAACAACTCCCTCCTGGAGTAGCTATGCAAAGATCGGAAACTCTTGTTCGGAGAGTGACTTGGCTACATAGGTGATCTAGGGATTTTCAGCAGTTCCCAAATTAATCTCTTGCATTTCTTCAATCAGAACAGATGATCTGGCAGATAGCTGAGTTCCCATAAGGGGAAGATGAACATCTCCATCTTCTAGCGCCTCTTCGAGGTTTTCGCCATCAGATGCGTCCTTTATTTTTACTTTTTCAAGGTCACGAAGTGCCTCAGGGAGGTTTTCACTAGATGACCGTTTGTTATTTTTCTTATTCTTACTTTTGCGACTGGAGTGTTCATCCTCCCCCAATCCCATAAGGTTAACATAGGTATCCGCAGACATACTGATAGGTGTGCTAGTTCGTAGGTCCCAATCAATGAGCTCAG
Organism: Sequoia sempervirens; assembly: GCA_007258455.2. NCBI lineage: Eukaryota > Viridiplantae > Streptophyta > Pinopsida > Cupressales > Cupressaceae > Sequoia > Sequoia sempervirens. Next base: position 151,851,130 of record VDFB02075321.1, read on the forward strand.
GATGGCGAAGGGATAGGCTAATAGTGCAGATGGATAGGCATTCGAACATGGAAGATAGGTCGGCATGATCGACGTCATCATACGCACGTATGATGGATTCCTCCTCGGTATGTCCTCCAATAAGCCGTTGTCCACAACTACACTATTGGAAGCATTAGACGATGTTTCGGGGCCTTTTTGCTTTCTGTCATACCCAATGCCCACATTTTTTGATAGCGGAGATGTATCAATGGGTTGTAAGTGCCCTTGTTCTTGCTTTCCCAGGCCTCTGCCTTGATAGTTATGCTTTTCCACAAACTTTGTCGGCTAGGGGTACTTTTCTTGGAAGTATTCTTTGAGAGGAGTTTCCGGCTGAGGCTCTTCTCGGTAAACCCATTGGCTTATGTCTTCTTCGGGCGCATCTGTCTTGATACTTGGGGATACAAAAGTGGTAGTAGGGATGTTGTTGCCACGGAAGGTGACAGTCTTGTCCTCTTTTGGGGTAGCATGGGAAGGTTGACCATACTCGTGTGGCGATGGTGGCATGGTTGCTACATTAAGAGCAGTATGCATTTCATACTCGCCACACCCTTTGTCAATGATCTGGACTTTTGTGACGGTAGGATCAGTGGAGGATGGAGCAGTTATGACAGTGGATGGTGGATTAACGGGTGATGGCCGAGATGCCCCCATTTCAACCCCCGGGCAATAATGCAAATGGGGAAATGATGTCTCTAGGGCGCGGCAATATTTGAACGGTTGGGGATCGGCATAGATGGTGACCTCTTGTCTGTTGACTGAGAATTTGAGGCACTGATGGTAGGTGGAAGGCACGGCTTGCATAGCATGGAGCCATGGACGGCCGAGGAGGATATTATATGGTAAGTCCAGATCAAGGACATGGCAGGTGATGTACTGAACTACCGGTCCCACTTGGACCGGAAGATTGATGATCCCTTCTGAATTTCTTTCTACATTGTCATAAGCCTTGATTGTAATAATCTGGTTACTTAGGTCTGCTTGGGTATACCCCACCTGCTTTATGAATTTTAAAGTGCACAAGTTGAGGGCAGAGCCATTATCTACCAAGACCCTTTTTATTTTATGTCGAGCGACTACGACTTCAATATGTAAGGGGCGATTATGATTAGCATCAATGTTGGGCATATCATCGTGGCTGAAGTGTAGTTGGTGAGATGAAGCTAGGTGTCCTACCAAGGCTTGAAACTGTGTAGGATCTATATTATTAGGCACATGGGTTTCCTGTAGGGCTCTATTAAGGATTTCTTGATACACGGGGGAAGACTTGAGTAAATCCAAGATGGAGATATGCGCAGGGGTCTTTCCCAAGTGATCAAGGATATTGTACTGGGAAGTTACAGGAGTCGGTTGGGCAGGTGCAGAGGCTGCAGGAATGGTGATGCGGGCTCGTCGTGTGGTAACAACACATTGAGAGTCTTTAGCTTTGACATGTATCATGGATACACGAGGTTCTACCTGCTCAATGTAATGAATAATACCCTCATAATTGAAGGGTACATTCTTGTAACTCACGTTATTTGTGCTGTTGTTTTGGGGATTACTGTTGGAAGTGCTTGGGCCTTGGTTATGGTTTGGGAAAGCGTTTTGATAAATTTGTAACTGAGCATTGGACAACGGAGCTTGGTTAGGATCAACCTTGATGTCACCTCTATCGATGAGATCCTGGACGTAGTTTTTCAGACCCTGACACTTATTCAAAGAGTGCCCTTTAATTTTGTGGAACTCACAATATTCATTTTCCCTAAACCATGCGAGCTTAGGTTTGGATTCGTCTAGTGGCTTGGTGACGGGGTATGTGATTGGATAGCTGATCTGCAACAGTTTATTGAAGACGACACTCAAGGGTTCTCCTAGTTGAGCATATTGGCATTTAGGGTTCCCTTGGTTATTTTGATTGGACTGTTGGGGAAGACGGGGTGTCCCTTGCGGTACGGATATGGCATTAGGTATAGATTGCTGTTGTTTCTGGGATGCGTTGGCCACTTGGACATGTTTAGTATCAGTGACACCATCATTGACCACATTCTTGTTCTTGTTCCAGAAACGTGGCTTGTTGTTGAATGTCCTTTCCCTATCTTGGTTATATATTTTGATGTGCCCCTTGGCAACAAGGGCACGCTCAAGGATGGGTCCTTTCTCCACCACCTCCGCAAAAGTGGTGACATAGTGTAATCAGAAGTTGTGAGCCATGTCAGGATGAGAATTCTCCACGAAGAGGGTGACCATGTCCTTTTCTTTCAAAGGAGTTTTCATTTGGCTTGCCAGGGCACGCCACCTCTGGAGGTAGCTAGTAAAAGTTTCCCCTTCACGTTGTTTCTCCTTGAGAAGATCTAGGGTATCAGTATCTTTCTCCAAGTTGAAGGAGAAGTAGGAGACAAACCTTCTAACAAGTCCGCAAAAGATTTTATAGACCCCTTGTCGAGGGTCATGAACCACCCTAGCGCGTCACTCCCAGACTTCGGGGGAACAGACGCAAGAGATAGTTGTCATTGTGGATCACTTCTTGACACTGGGAGTAAAATTCTCGTAGGTGGGCCTTAGGATCTTTGTTCCCCTTATATTTGTCAAATTTTGGCATCTCAAAATGCTTGGGGAAGGGAATCAATGAGATGGAGGGATCATACGGATAGGGACATATATCTTTGAACTTGAACGATTGCTTGCTAGTCCCTGCCTGGAGATCTTTTAGTGCGGCTTTGATCTCTAGTATGTCCGCATTGGCCGACGTGTTAGACGGATATTGATGATAGGATGATTGTGGATTCTGAGAGGATGCTTGGGGATGGGTGTGGGGATAATGAGGAGGTGGTACCTCTCGCGGATATGCCAAGGGACCTTGTTGATAAAAAGGTTGTTGTTGTGATGTGGGATATTGATTGGTTGGGTAGTTGTGGGTGGCGTATTGTTGGGAAGTATGGAGAAAGTGTTGCTGATTAGCTTGCGGATATTGGGGGTGTTGATATGACTGTTGTGATGCCCCATAGGAGGGTTGTTGTTGATATTGTTGCTGGTTGTAATAGTTGTAGTGATGAGGCGGTTGTTGATATTGTTGTTGATGCATAGGTGGTGCCTGTGATGGGCGAGATGGCATGCTATGTTGTGGTTGCGCTTGTGGGCGTAAAATAGATGCAAGGAACGAAGATACGGTCGGGGCTGAAGGCTGAGGTTGATTTACCTGCGGTTGATGTTGTGATGGTTGTGTTGAAAATAGGGGATTGACCAATGACTGTTGTTGAGGTGGAGGTGCGATTGAGATGTTGTGCGAGGGAGGTTGTTGAGCACTAGTGGGAGCGTAGGATTGGGGAGGTTGTTGGGATATGAATGATGATGGTGGAGGGATATTGGATTGGGGCAGCTGTGGAGGCTGTTGAGGTATGAACGACGATGGTGGAGGAATATTGGATTGGGACGATGGTGGAGGATTAAATGACGCTGAAGGAGGGATGTTGGATTGGGACGATGGCGGAGGGTTGAATGACGATGGAGGAGGGATGTTGGATTGGGGCGGCTGTTGAGATAGGATCGACGATGGTGGAGGATTTGTAGCCCCAAGAGGTGGGGGTAAGGCAGTGAAAGGGTTGCCCCCAGTGTTGGCAGGAAGCGGGTTCGAGGGGGGTGGTGCCGGTAGCATTAATGGTTGCGGTTGCGGGATGTTTTGTGGCATGCCATAGGCAAAAGGATCATTGGGATCAATAGTTTGGGGGGCTCCTGTGACTGAGATGGTGGGATGTGTGGGATTGCCAACGGGATATAGGACAGCGTTGCCGAACTCAGGTTGATGCCAGCTACTGGGGATGTCATGTGCAACTTGGGGTACATTAGATGTGGAGGTGCCATACTTGGATAGGTCGACACTTGACGACAACTTGACACCTTTGTCAATCAAGTGAGCCAAGATTCGGTCACCATGTCTTTTGAGAAGGTGCTTTGTCATTTGTGCATTAACTGGGTTGCTAAAGTGCTCCTCGAACGTGAGCTCAGGTTGATCGGCCATGTTTTCTTCCCCAGGTGGTGATGTGTTTTGACCATCCACATTGGATTGCGATGAGGTACCGTTGTGGGGGTCGTGAGGGATATTAGCACCATAGTTCGGGTCTGACGTGATGTTGACTGTGTTGGTGAGATCTTGTGGGTTGTTCAATTGGGCATTCAGGGCTTGTTGGTTGGCCATTTTCTTTGCTTGTGATCGAGTCTGAACGGGCATGCAAGATGATGAAGTAGATCAAGATATTAGAAACACCTTGATGATGAGAGATTGATTTGATTTTGATGAAAGATTAGTTGACGACGATTGATTAGGTCGACGTGGATTTGCTTGATGGAATTGGATTGGATTGATTGGTAGATGTTGGATTAACCTAGATTCTGGGTTTTGATCCGAATAGGTTTGATGATGTGGGGATTAGATCGATATGATGATTAGGATTGATGTAATGATGACGACCGAGATCCACAACCGAGTTTAAGAAGGATCCTTGGTAACACTAGGTATTGATTAAAAGGTGGATGTATGATAACGACACCGAATCCAACTTGAGATAGAAGCGGATTGATTGGGTCGAAAATGATAACTGACCTAAGACGGATAGCGATCCTAAGCCAGCTATGATGATTGTGATTAGGGATGAATACCTAGGTCAACTTGGATGACGACTCTAACGGGGTTTATATGGAATAACGGAGATCAGAGATGAAAGCGTGTTTAGGACGGACGGGGAGTGTCTCAAGATAGATGAATGGCTCTCGAAACAAGCAAAAGACTATTCAGGACAAATGACCCTTAGAACGAAGGGCTCGGAACGGACATACAGATGTTCGTTTTGGACGCTAAATGATCGTTTCGGTGTTCAAAACAGATGGACAATGGATGCTAAATGATGGTATAGGATGGCCAAAGGGATGGGTCCGCCACTGCAAAAGGACAGGTCCGCCACTGTATTGGGACCAATCCGCCACTGCACTAGGACAGATCCGCCACAGTACTGGGACCAATCTGCCACTGCACTGGGACCAATCCGCCACAGCACTGGGACCAATCCGCCACAGAACTAAGACAAATCCGCCACTGCACTAAGACCAATCTGCCACTGCACTGGGACCAATCCGCCACTGCACTGGGACCAATCCGCCACAGCAGTAGGACAGATCCTCCACAGAACTAGGACAAATCCGCCACAGCACAAGGACAGGTTTGCTAAAAGATAAGGTTAAGTCCGCCAAAGGATAAACTTAAGCTTGGTTTTTTGATGGATGGCAAAGGCAAAGGACCCAAATTGTAGCAATCATGAAAAGACTTGGCCAAATCGATAATCACTGGTTTTTGCACAAGAAAGACAATTCAAGCAGCACAACCCTAAGATTAGTAGAAACGGGTATGGTCAACAAAGTCTTCTACTCTAGGATGCACATGGTTTCTAAGGAGTCCTCGATATACACCCGGTACGTGAGGCCCAAACCGTGAACACCAACCCGTTACAAGCGTGAGTCGGGAACCTTAGCGAGATACTAGAGGCTCGGACCAACTCTTCACGTCATCCCGACGCTTCGCCAATTACAACGTGGTTGGATTGGGGTATAGCTTTCGCTCTCCCCCCTTTATATACCCCGCCGGTACGCGTGGTTGGAATCGTCCCTTGGGGTGATGAAATCCCCAAGCAGGTCCCGCTAAGAAAGTGAAAAATAGGTGACTCAAAAGGACTTGGAAAGCTACGATTTCTCATCACCCAGGATCGCCAAATGGCGCAAGGGGATTGGATACGTCAAATAGCCTTCCCAAACATGCCAAGCAAGGTTTATTGACACCCCTTTAATTAAACTATGTTCCTATTTTATCAAAAGACAATTCGGGAAAACTGGAAATTTTTTACCTTCTGGAGGACAGGTCCGCCACTCTGCAAGGACAGATCCGCCACTCTGTTAGGCCCACCGCAGAGGATCCGCCGCCACCGGACAAACCACCCTGTGTCCGCCACTGCTACATCCACGACCGCCAGTTATCCGGACAGATCAGACAAATCCGCCACTCTGTTAGGACCAATCTGCCAACCTTGAAAAATGCAAAAAATAGCAAACGTGAAGAAAATAGACCCATTTGTGGGTCCCACCGGGCATGCCAGAAATGTGATAGGTCGAAATAGAGTGTTAGAAATCAAACAACAAGTCAAAAGAGTGCAAATAAACAACTAAAACAACCTACACTTCAAGATTAGCCTAAGTTAGAAACAAAACAAGACAAAGCCACAAAATGGAACTTTATACCTTGCGTTGAGTCGATTCTTTGGTTGGCCCTTCGATCTTTGACGTGTATGCTCCTTGGATGGCAAGATGCAAGCTAGATGAGGATGTGAAGATGGATGCAAGTGGATGAAAATGTGAAAATGGCTAAGTAGAGGTTGAGAAACAAACTGCAAGAGTTTGGCTACACAAATGATCTCCCCAAAATGAGAGAAAAGAGGGGGTATTTATAGGATTTTTGGGAAATCCTAGGGGAAATGGACCGTTGAGATTGATCCACCAAATATCAAGATGTAGGGCTAAGGTGAGTTGAGAACTCACAAGCCCTCACATCTTGACATGTGGCATGTGAGATAGCCCTAAAAGGTGAAGTGGACATGAGGTGGAAGGAAAAAGACATGACATGGAGAGGGGTACAAAGTACCTTGGGATTGGACAAGATCTCCTCATAAAGGAGGTCCTTGTCCCCATGTGGGTGAGAGGACAAGTGGGAATTAAAAATTCCTCAAATATCCTTATGGGGATGAGAGAAAGAATAAAAAAAATGAATAAAGGACATGTGGGAGAAGTGAAGGAATTAAAAATTCCTTTTGGGTGCCTTGGGATTAAAAGGTGAATTAAAAATTCACATGGGGAAGGGGGATGCCTTGTCCAAAAGGAGAAAGCCTTTAATAAGGTTGACTCAAGGACATGTGCCATAAATAGGATGAGGATTAGGTTAGGCTAATCAAATGATTAAGGTTGTGCAAGTACCCAGTTAGATAGGCTAATGACTGATTAGAGGTAAGTGGGAAATTATGGAGGATGTGACCTTAATGATGATTAAGGGTGTGCACATGCTAACCCTGGTTAATTAGAAGAAGATGAAGTAATTAAAATGGATTAAGGACCAACTTGCAAAAGTTGGAGGATGTGACCATGAGAGAGAAAAGATGAATTAAAAATGAATTTTAATTCAAAAGGGGAATATGACTAAATTAAATAAAAGGGCATATTTATTTAATTTAGAGGAGGAAGAGGGGCAAAGTATTAAATTGAATACTTTAGGACCTTTGTGCAAGATGCAGGGTATTAATTAAACACCTGGTTTAATTAATATTGACAAAGGGGATGAGCAACCGGATGAACAGGGAGACGCGTTTGATCATATGGAAGTGATCAAAATTAGACGTCTACACTAGGAAACAAAGTTACAATGTGTTGAGAAGGGAAAAATTAGGAGAATAAGAATATGGAGCTATGTATTTACATACAATAATGATCATGAAATTTTACAATAGAGCATACATATTAATCTAAAACACAAATACATATATCCATATTACATAAAGGGCAAAAGATCATTACAATCCTTACAATATTTTTCAAAATGTTGTTACATTCAACTTAGTATTACATTTATTCCAATAAATGTGGCAAAGGAAAATCCATATTTGTGACTAAGAAACCTTCCTAAATGCTTACTTAGTGCCATGGAGATATTTTGTAACACAATCCCTTTACAATACCACCATTCTTCTATATCATAGGTCTACAATCCATTAGAAAATTAGATCTAGTGTTAATGGCTACCCTACAACTTCCTTGGTGTTTGGAGAACACCAAAAAAGCAACCTCTAAAAAATGACCCAAATATTATGCTATAATAGTAGCAAGGTGCCAAACCCCAATCGTTGCTTTATAGCACACTCAAAATCCATGGTTGAGGATGATTCTTGCCGAAAATGGGCCATATTGAAGGAAGAGATTAGCACTTACTTTTGGTATCTAGGTGATGGAACTATCAATATGAGTTGGTGGAGTGGGTGGAGGAGAAGCACATCATTTTACACTTGAATTTGTAAAAAATATATTATATATATCCTCACCTTTGTAGATATTCGATCTGCATCAGAATCATGTGGGAATTTTGCATGCATCAAGATCATGCAAAATTTTAGCATGCATCAGATCTATAATTCTTTTACAATATTGTGGAAAGTGATACATGGGTTGATATGCATATATATCTTGATTTCCTTGATACCTCCATAACACTTAGGAAGACTACCAAAAGGAAGACTTTAAAAACCATCAATGCTTTTAGAATACTCAAAACCTTCAATTTTTTTCATTTGAATTCTTAACTTCCTTTTGTCAGTAGTTCCAACCATGATATTAGGAACCACCACTTATGCTTTCTCATTCATCCTCTTTATCGAATATTTCAACCCCATCAAGAATTTTTGAGACTTTCATTAAGAATCAAAACTCAACAAAGGATCTCAAGGTTCTAGGAACACCTAAAACTTCCAATTTATTCTTGAAGAGGGGAAAAGCTCCAAATTTCCATAAATTTTCCAATATTTTTCCTAAATTCCTTCAAATTTGAAATGGAGATACCCATTTGAGTGTACAACAAGGTGAGGAACTCAAACAAACCCCATAGCTAGCCAATTTTTGGATTTTTTGAGTTTGAGTAATGACTAAGGACATGGGAGGGGAAAGAATGCCCAAGAGCATATATTGACATGATGTCTCTTATGGTATTTTTCAAAGTGGTTATTAACAAAGGGATTATACTTCATAGGCATACACAAGAGAATGGTTCAAGCCAAAAAGGGGCAAGATACTATTGAGTCCCAACACTTGTTCAACTAATATTCTTTGTCTACCATTTGGATATTCAACATACTAACCTCTTATTGAATTGATCCCCTTGAACCATTAGTGTATATTTCCACTTTATATTCTTCTTCGTCAAGATGCATTGATCAAATTTTCAACCTACAACATTCTTCAATATAGTTTTTCATGATCTTATCTTTCTACCATAATTTATGTAATTCCTTTAATAATTCTAGATGGTAATTTATAGTAATGGACATAGATTTTAGATTTTTCACTATTCTATCCCATTTCCCAATGCTAGGCTTACCCTTCCCATTTCATTCCAACTAATTTTATTTCCACTAAATGATGGAATGACCTTTCAACTTATTCTTAGAAAATGTTACCTTATCTATATTATTGATATCTCCATACTCAAAATCATAAATTCTATATTAGTTATCTAATGTATCAATTCCTTAGGATTTATTCTATTAAAATAACTAGGAGCATCTACTCTAGTTTTCTTATTAGTGATCAATATCACTTCCAATGTTCTTTCCTTTGTATCTTCTATTGGTTTGTTTTTAAATTCCAATTGATTCTTGAAATTATCTAAAGAATAGCCACTTATGCTCAAATATTTCAAGAGGTTGGCCAATGAACATGAGATTGATTCTACAATTTTCTCTTCTATACTTTAGGTTTTGCGAGACCTAGGAGGTTGATCCTTAACAATATCAAATGAAACTATACTTGATTCATAATAGGATATTGTTTCAACAAAAATGTTCTCATGAAATATTGCAAGAATATACAAATAGAATTTAACTCAATGGGCTAGATTCTTTGAAACTTTTGCATTAATGGCTCTGAGAACATATATAAAACTTAAGGAATAAGTTAAAACATAAATTAAAATTGATTTGAATAAGAATGACCATGGACATGTAACCAACATTTACACTTAGACTAGTGCCTTAAACTTGAGTAACATAGTAAAAAATAAATGCAATTATCTTATGAACAATAAACTAAAAATAAATTTTGTGAAAGCTAACATATCACTTCCTTATGATGATACTCTTTAAAATTAGATTTATAACCAATTCTTCTTAACAATACCTAAACATATTAGAACTCTCAATATCTTAGATACAACAATTTGATCCATTACTTTAATAGAAGCTATATGAGAAACATTCATTTGCACAAAAGGCAACGATGAACATAAATTATCCTTGATCAATTTTATTCATAAGAGTGGCAAGATGTATATTTGGAGACAATTGATTATGAATTTTTCACAATGTATTTATATCTTCTATAATTTATATATTTATGTACAAAAAAATTACAATTTCATCTTCATTTCTTCCCTAGAAAACCTAGATCGAACAAGTATAGACCTAAGACAAAACCTCTTTGCTTTACAAAATTCTAAGATCCTTTGAAAATGGCTCAGAATTCCTTTTTATAAAAAAAAGGGAGAAACAAGCTTAAATCCATGGACAAATGTCACATTTTCATTTGAAAATATTATCCTAAGGATCAAACAAAACTAGTACAACTACCTTACAAACAACAAAAACTACATCACTAAAAGACAAAACAGTTGTAGAAGTCATCGAAGAATATATTTATTGATTTATATAATGAAACAAAATGGGGAAGGTGCATGATCAATCTATTGTGCTCCTCCACCCATGTTGCAAACATACCTTCTAGAAAACTATTAGAGATGATAGCGACTGCACCACAAAATACAAAAATGAGCAAAAAATGCAAAACTCCCAAGGGACAATTGGATACTTCAAAATAGCATGCCATTATACAAGTTCGATGTTGCATTAGAAATTCTATGACATGATGGAACTACAAATGTACATTACAACTTATTATATTTCTCATCCCATTCCACATATTCTCTTTTTGGTGGCCACTAAAATAAGAGTGATTTTTCAACATTATATATACATGATCAATGTACTTTGCATCTAGGAGTTCCCTAACCTCCCTATAAAAAGTATCCAAACCCACCTTAAAGAAATTAATTTATCAATAGTGGAATTTAATAAATCTATGTCTATATCATCATTGAAACAAATAAAAGCTACAAGTGTGGGGACCATTGTGCTGAAACCTTCCTTCCATTGATCTAGAGATTTCAATTTTCCATTTCCATCTAAAATAGTAAGCATGAATTTCATTTCAATACACTCAAAAGATTTGAATTTAGCCTTAATTTTCTGCATTAGTTTCAGCATGTTTTCCTACACCTCCTAATATTTTTTTCCATTTCCCAAGCAGGAACAATGATGACTAGCATATTTGATTCAAATCTTGTACCCTTGTAAATCCCTTGAAGACTTAAAATTCTAGGTACCCACTTATTCATTAATGGCCCAAGATCCTCTTGATTTTTGTGACCTTGAGGTGAGAATATTCCAAATGTGAATCCTCCAATATCCCAAGGATTTTTGATAACTTATGCTTAATCACATCATCCACTATATATCATTATTTTTATTTTTCTTCTCCTCTTAGGCATTCTTCAGTTGCTCCTCCAACTTTTCTATCTTTGCAGTCATGCCTTCTTTTTCTTGCATCAAGATACTTGGGAGACCATGAGTGGAAGCAACTACTACTATAGTGCTTGTTGGTGGTGATGACATTGATGGATCTTGAATTTTCAATTTATTATAATTTACAATAAGTTTGAGATGATCTACCAATAATTTATCACACTCCTCTTGCAAACTTATGGCACTTGCTTCACTGAACATAGTTGTGTGGACAACTGGTGAAGTTTCTTAGGGGGTTGTGGTATTTAATAATATTTTAACAAGTAAACTCCCCATTGTCTCTTGCATGGCCTTTGCAACTTGGGGTTTATCTGTATTTGGGGATAGAGCCCAAATAGCCAAGGTTTCCCACTTTGGATTAAATCTTGATCCAAAGCATACCTTTTCTACTTACTCATCAAAAGAAAACCTCTTCATTATTCCTCTTAATAGTATCTAGAGCTATTGGTGATACAATTTCCCACTCAAGTAGCAAGAGTAGTCCACTTTCCCTCACTATTTTTCTTCCCTCCTCTGGTTTATTGCTTTTAACATCAAAGTCAATTTATTTTAACACCCTCTATGTGACATCTTCATATTTAGAGGGGTGGACTTCACCTTTAGCCTTTTTTATCCTTTCATGGAACTCCTCTCTCCTAATTCTTATTATAGAATCCTTTAATTCCTTAGACTTAACAAATTTTTCATCAAAAATGATTTGGGAGTAGACTAGGGCCCTCATATCATCACCCTCATCTCTACCACTACCCACATTTATACCCATTTGGCCTTGTGGAATGCCAAAAATAGTGACTCTTGGTGGAGAAGGCATTTCTTGATTCACCTCATTCTTAGTGATCTCTTTTTATTGTCTCATCAACACCTAAAGGAAAATCAACCAAATATGATCAATCAAGATTTATCCTCTTTTTTGGTTGCTATTTAACAATGGCAATGGAATGCTCTTGATGAGAGGTAGTTGTTGCAGGTGGTGTCCTTTAATGAGAAGGATCTTTTACTGTTGGACCCTTATTTCTTCAAACATAGGCATACACCAATGTATCTATTTATGGATGATAAGTGGGTCTTTCTTCTACCACCAAGGCTTTTCTAGCTAGTTTGTCAACATTATCAAGTATCTTTTGAATCCTGACAATAGGGTCTTTCATTTATGCAAATGCTCTAGGGTAGTTTTCCATCTTCTTTGCACTTTTCTCTTATCCTTTATGAATAAGACCAATTTTATCCATCTTTCACTTATCTCCTTGTTAGTTAAGCAAATTTTTATCACATCTTCACCAGAAAGTACTTGGTGCATAAATGTAAATCTTCTAATGCTTACTCTTACTTGATTAACAAACCTTCACGGTCAAAGGTTCTTGTGACTTATTGGACCATCCTATATGCTTGGAGCATAGGATAAATTAGCTCTAATCCCTCCCTCATTATTGTAAATTCAGATAACACTATAGTAAAAGGAATAAACCTTTCTTTTGTCCTTTTAAATGTATTTTATCATATTAATTTAATTGCCACATTATTTCTAGATAATCCAATCTAACACGAACGTACCTTGGAAAAATATGAGGTCCCAGAAGGCATCCATATACCCTAATTATAGTTGAATATGAGTGGATATACCAATATCCCCAATTATGTTGCACACTCAACTCCAAAACTCTCTCCCTTGACCCTATGAAGTCCAAAATTTCTTTATGCACTCTTCCCTCTTCCACACCCATTAATCCTAAGAAAATTCTGATGAAGTAGTTCTTCAAAGACCATATAATTGGAACTCTTACAATGCATATCCAAAATATGTGTCCAACATTAGACAGGGAGAGGCTTATATAATGGTTACTATTGATAGGATATATATATATATATATATTTCTTAGTTACACCAATAGGTGTAATATACAATGGCAGCAAGGGGGAGAGTGGGATGTGTGTGAACAATTTTTTGTTAACTTTTTCAATAAACTCCTAAAATGGCCAGCATACATTAGATAAATGATACATTGTAAATTTGGACCGCTAATTATTAGGTTTTAGATCTAATGATGGATATTTTGTTGGCCTATCTTTCCCTAGAATGTAATCCTATTTTATGAGGGTGTTGTATTATGGCTGTGATAGAGAGAGACGGTGACGTATTCTGAGAGTCTCATAGCAATCGTGTTATCTCTTAATCTCTGAGAGGTGATACTCTTGTGAGAAGCTTGCTCTGCAAGTATATTGTAATCTTTTACTCAATAATATATTGGGCGGCTTTTGGAGTGTGGTATTTTTTTCCCTAAAGGGATCTCCCCACATAAATCACTATGTCATGGTATGCATGATATCTATGTTTATTTTTGTTTAAGTTTCTGTAACTGTTAAAGATCTATAATTTTTTGCATTATTCTCCTCTCAAGATTAGTGTAGGAAGTTGTTCTGCTACCTTAGCTTCCTTACAAGTGGTATCAGAGCTTGATCACCTTTGGTTTTAGTTGTGGGCTAGTGGGTTTTTTGAACTAGCTCATATTTGAGTGGGAGCTTGTGTAGAAGACACTTTGTGGTCTTGCTACAGGAATTTTCAGATGGCAAGTTCATTAGGGAGAATAAAGGTGGAGAAATTTTTTGGAAATAATTTTGAAATGTGGAGATAAAGATAGATGATTTGTTGATAGATTGAGATCTATGGGATGTTGTTGATGAAAATGTTTCAAGGACTACAGATCCTACTCAGGTTTCTCAATATGATGTTATGGACCATAAATCCAAGGTTCTAATCAAATTGTGTTTGGGAGACTCTGTTTTAATTAATTTCCATGATGATACCTCTACATAGAAACTATGGAAGAAGCTTGGTGATATGTATCAAGCCAAATATTTGGTGAATAATATTTTCTTGAGGAAGAAGTTGTATTCCTTGAGAATGGAATAGGATGCACAAATCACATACCACCTGGTAGCATTCAATATGTTGGTGGCTCAATTGGCATCTGTTGGTGTCAAAATGGATGAGGAGAAATGTTAGATCTTGCTTGTTATTTTCCTAATTCATGGGATTCTCTTGTTATGGCTATTGGGAGCACTTTTGTAATTTTGAAGACAAAAGATGTGGTGAATTCTTTTCTTTTTGAAGTTATGAGGAGGAAGGTATCCATCACTACCAAGGAGGCCCTAGATGTTCATGGAAGACCTAAGGAAAAAGGTAAGAAAAATGAGAATCATGACAAATACAAGTCTACGAGGGAGACCTAAATCTCCTAGAAAGTCCAAAGTTATTTGTTGGAACTGTGGTAAGCTTGGACATGTTCGTAAGGAATGCAAAGAAGAAAAGAAGAAGAAAAAGAATAAATTTGATTTTGATTCTAAGTCCAAGAAGGAAGATGGTGATGCATTGATTGTTGCAAGTAATGATACATGGTTAATTGACTCAGGTGCATCTTTCCATATGACCTTTAATAGAGATTGGTTTTATGAATATGAGGAATTTGATGGAGGTAAGGTGTACTTGGGTGATGATTCTCATTTAGAATTTTTTAGCTATGGTAAAGTTAATATCAGGTTTCCTGATGGTAGAATAAAAAGGATTAGTGGTGTGTTGCATATCCATAGATTAGCACAAAATCTATTATCTATAAGAAAACTAATAGATGCAAGTGTGTAGGTAGTATTTTCTGATGTAGGATGTAAGATGGTTAGAGTTGCTTTGGCAATTGCTAGAGGTGTCAAATATGGTACTTTGTATAAGCTTGATGCATGCACTGTTGAGTGCAATATTACTTTTGTGAAAAACAAGTTTGTGGAAGAAGTGAGGGTTTCACCTTCAGTAGATGGTCATGGTTTTTAGGTACCCAAGGGTGCTCTTTCTTTTGAGACAAAGTTACCTACAAAGAAAACTATGTTATGGCACCAGAGACTTGGCCACATTGGGGAAAAGGGTCTAAGTACCTTGAAAAATAAAAACCTTGTTGAAGGTTTTTCTGATTGTAATCTTGAATTTGATTTCTATGAGCATTGCATTTATGGAAAACAAAACCATGTTCAATTTTACTCAGGTTCTCATAAATCTTGAGGTGTATTGGATCTTATTCAATCTTATGTGTTTGGTCCTATAGATGTTCCTTCGATTGGTAAATCCACATATTATGTTTCATTTATTGATGATAATAGTAGGACATGGGTATATTTTCTAAAGAGTAAATTTGAAGTTTTCAGTTGATTTAAAGAATTTAAACAATGGTTGAGTTATAGACTGGAAAGAAAATAAAATGTTTGAAGAATGATAATGGCGATGAATTTTTCTCTAATTATTTTGATAGACTTGTAAAGATTGTGGTATTCATAGACAAAATACAACTCTGTATTCTCCACAACAAAATGGAGTTATAGAAAGAATGAATAAGGTATTGATGGAGAAGGCTAGGAGTATGTTGAGTGGTGTTGGCCTAGAATAAAGGTTTTGGGTTGAAGCTATTGCAGTTGCTTGTTACCTGATTAACAGGTCTCCTACATCATCTCTTGATGATAAGACACCTATAGAGGCATGGTCTGATCACAAGCCTTCATTAAGACATCTTAGAGTTTTTGGTTGTGAGGCATATGCACATGTACCAAAGGAGAAGCGAATAAAGTTGGAAATCAAGGCTGTGAAATGTATCTTCATTGAATATAGTTATGGTGTGAAAGGATACAAGCTTTGGGACCCTATTGTACAAAAGGTAATATATAATAGAAGCATTATTTTTAGATAAAATAGGCCTTCTTTTTTTACATTGCATCCAAAACAAAGTAAACAGGAAGATGTGATTCAATTTCCTACTACACCTAAGAAATTTGAATCGAGGCCCGAGGATAGACAAGAAGTCGAGGAGAGCCCATCTAGCTCTGGATCTTCAGAAGAGGAGGAAGAACCTCAAACTCAACTTGTTCGTAGGTCTACAAGGAATAGACAACCGCCTGAAAGGTATACACTTGATGATTGGAGATGTATTTTTTCTTTGAATACTGACATGGATGAGCCCAAATCTATAGAAGAGGAATTAGGTATGAATGATGCAAAATCCTAAAAAATTGCTATGGATGAAGAAATGGCATCTTTAAAAAAGAATGATACATGGGATCTTATACCATTTCCTGAAGGACGAAAACATGTTGGTTGAAAATGGCTGTTCAAGAAAAAGATTGGTTCAGATGGATGTATTGAGAAGTACAAAGCAAGGTTGGTTGTGAAAGGAATTAGGTATGAATGGTGACTTGGAGGAGGATATTTATATGACACATCCAAAGCACTATGTGGTGAAAGGTAAAAGTAAGTTGGTTTGCAAATTGAAGAAATCTTTGTATGGCTTAAAATAGAGACCTAGGATGTGGTACCATAAATTTGATACATATGTGTTGAGTTTTGGATTTGAGCATTCTAAATCAAATCATTGTGTTTATTATAAAATTGATGGTGATCATTTCCTTTTTATTGCATTATATGTTGATGACATGTTATTTATTGGCAAGGGGAAAGGTATGATTTCCAAACTGAAATCTCAACTTGCTGCTAAATTTGAAATGAAAGACCTTGATGTAGCTAGACACATTTTGGGGATGGAAATTAAAATAGATAGAGTGAACAGAAAGCTATGGCTTGGCCAAAGTAAGTATGTCAATTCAATTTTATAGAGATTTAACATGCTGGATTGTAGACCATTATGTGTTCCCCTTTCTGTTGGAACATATTTATCTATTTTAGATTGTATAACATCTCCATCAAAGATGGAGGACATGAGAAGAGTGTCTTACCATAGTGTAGTTGGAATTTTGATGTATGCTATGGTTTATACTAGACCATACATTACCCAAGAAGTGGGAGTTCTTTCCAAAGATATGTCTAATTCAGGTAGAGTTCATTGGGATGTAGTTAAAAGGGTCTTCAGATATTTGCATAGTACCTCAAATTATTCCTTATGTTATCATAGTAATATGAATGAAGATGAAATTTACCTTGAACTTCATGGTTATGTGGATTCAAAATGGGTAGGTGATGTTGATAGAAAACGATCCACCAGTGCTTATGTGTTTACTTTATTTGGTGGTGCAATCAATTGGATGAGTAAGCGACAGGCTATGGTTGCTTTGTCCACTACTGTGGAAAAGTATATGGTAGCTACTCATGCTTGTAAAGAATCCATTTGGCTTAAGAGACTATGTTCAGATATTGGAATAAAACAAGGTGTGGTGACAATTTATTACGACAATCAGAGTGCGATATGTCTAGCCAAGAACCTAACATTGCATGCCAGCACCAAGCACACTGATGTATAGTATCATTTTGTTTAAGATATGGTCGAGGATGACAAGGTGACACTAGTTAAGGTAGAGACTTTGATGAATGTTTTTTATTCTTTAACTAAGCCTGTGAGCATAGAGAAGTTTAGATGGTGTTCAGAGATTATGGGCCTTTCGACCCCTAGTAATTAAGAGACAATGTTTGCTCTCTCTCATTGCTCTTCCAAGGTGTTCAACAAGTGGGAAATTTATTCGTAAAATGTGTCTCAACCTTGCAATTATATAATAGTTATTGTTGATAGGATATATAGATATATATATCCTAGTTACACCAATAGGTGTAATATATAATGGTAGCAAGGGGGGAGAGTGGGATGCGTGTGAACAATATTTTGTTAATTTTTTTAGGAAACTCCTAAAATGGCTAACATACATTAGATAAATGATACATTGTAAATCTAGACCACTAATTATTCAATTTTAGATCTAATGGTGGATACTTTGTTAGTCTGTCTTGCCCTAGAATGTAATCCTATTTTATGAGGGCATTGTATTATGGCTGTAGTAGAGAGAGATGGTGATTTATTTTAAGAGTTTGATAGTAGTTGTGTTATCTCT
Organism: Sequoia sempervirens; assembly: GCA_007258455.2. Taxonomy (NCBI): domain Eukaryota; kingdom Viridiplantae; phylum Streptophyta; class Pinopsida; order Cupressales; family Cupressaceae; genus Sequoia; species Sequoia sempervirens. The sequence continues at coordinate 151,869,426 of VDFB02075321.1, forward strand.
TGATCTCTGAGAGGTGATACTCCTATGAGAAGCTTGCTCTACAAGTATATTGTAATCTTTGTGATTTATTGAATAATATATTGGGTGGCTTTTGGAGTGTGGGGTTTTTCTCTTGAAAGGGTTTTCCCCATGTAAACCATTGTATCATGGTATGCATGATATTTAAGTTTATTTTTGTTTAAGTTTCTATAACTATTAAAGATCTATAAATTTTTGCATTATTCTCCACTCAATATTAGTGTAGGAAGTTGTTTCGCTACCTTATCTTCCTTACAATGCTTTCCACTTTCATTTTCCATCCTAACTTTGCATGGCCTGGTCCAATTTGTTCTTCTTTCATAAACAAAAATGTGGCATAGTAGAGAATACCACCTAAAATTGACCATTTTAGAAATTTCCTTAATTTCCACTAGCTACTTGTGGATTCCATTGGTAATATATGTGGAAAATTCAGACTCATTGGTCACCAATAGATTCTAAATGTTTGTTGACATATACATCAATGGCACATGGATATTGGTCTTTGCATGTCCTCTAAGGACTTGGCACAAAGAATGGTATGTTTTGATGAAGTAGCCCTCAAATAGGTCAAAATTAAGATGCTCAAATACATTGGTTGGAATTCCAATAGAATTTCTATCAAAAACCCCTTTGATCTATCCCTCGGAAACTAGAGGACCCTGTAGCTATGCTTATCCTTCTAATATTTTTGTTTGAACAAGTCAAAGTCTATAGCTTTGTTTGCAGCCAATCTCAAACCAAAAACCTCATAAATGGTACCAAAACTTCACCATTGGCAACCCTAATGACTCAAAACATTTTCATCATAATTCCTAACCACGTGTCTAATGAATTTTACATTCTTGAAGACATTAGGAATTACCAACTTTCGTAAGTCATAAACCCAAACATTTGATATGAGGACTCGGGAAGCTCTCTTGCTATGCCAATGACTAAAAAGGCTCCACTCAATGATAGAGACCTCAACATCCCTACATTCTCTACAATTTTCAACCAAACCATTTGAAGCACTAGCCCCATGGGCATGTACAAATTTTCTAGATGATCCAAGGAGTTGAACAATTAATTCCTCATCGAAAGGTCATTTTGATAAGGAAGGTTGGCCTTTTGATTGACTCATTTTAAAATTTGGGCTAACCTAGGGCTAGGTCTTTGATGTTTTTGATATTCTCAGACAATTCCTTTGATTTACACCCTTAATTTTGAACCCTAACCACATAAACTTAAGGAATTTTGTTCTACAAGTTTGAAAATATGACTTACTTGCTTGTCGCTCTAGAAATCCTAATTCATTATAAAAGGTATGGAATGCCAAGAAATCACTCTCCAATCTTCATGAAATGTCTGATTATTTAATTCATTGATCAAATTGTAATGCTTATGGAGAAAATCCTCAAAATATTGGGTAGCAATCCTCCACTTTTACCATTATTTTTCATTTGCATGAACCAAATGCATTCAACTACTCATTTTCTAGATTTTAATGTGAGTCAATTTTTAGAAATAGAACAAGATCGATGATTTAGAATCATCTACACCAAGTTTGAATATTTGGATGGGTGTTTGACATTCTTGGAAATTTTTTGACCAATAAGAAATCTCCATGTCACACTACCTTTCCTCCTCATTCGTGTGGGTCTACTAAAAAGAGCATTGTCAAAAAGGAAAGTGACATCAGCCATGATTCCACGTGCAATCCTTCCATAACTCCACAACTTGAAATGGGACCCACCTTAATAGACCCACAAACTCACAAAATTCATAAAATGTAAGCCACGTGTGAGACTCACCAATGATACTTGATATTATGCTACCTGATTCTTTTAGATAGACATAATTTGATTTGAATTTTGATTATTAGATGTTATGTTTTGATGCAAACTAATGCTTTATGATGCTATTCATATTATGATGTTTTGACATTAGACCTTATATTGGATTTTATTGATGATTATGGATGTATAAGTAGAATTAATGAAATTATGGAATTTGAATTATTGTTACTTTATGAATATTGAATAAACATTATTACATAAATTCAATAATGATGGATATTTGAGATTGTTATAACTATGAATTGGTATTTTGTTGTGATTTAAAATGTGTGATAGAAATTGTATGATGTGAATATATGTATATGTTTTATTTTCTTTGATTATATGATGCTTATAGGATGTATTAATGTGTGAAATTGAGTGTGCAGGTACAAATTCCATGGCCAATGGAATTGAAGGGCTTCAAGGAACCCAATGTGATAAACCTTGTGAATGTTAATTATAGTCCATTTGGAGGGACTATAGTCCTAATGTGATGTATTTTTTTGTAAAGTGGCTTGAGATTTGAATGTTATTTTTATTGTAAAGTTTTCTTTTAAGTCTTTAAGTTGTATTTTATCTATAAAGTTATATTTGAGGGTATTTTGAATTTTTTTATTTTTAATTGAGTCAAAAAGGTTGAAAAAGGGGTTGTTTTATTCTTTTTTGTCTTTTTAAAACCCCTAGGGTGTTAACCCAAGGGTTAGGCACTTAATTCAAGTTATATCTTAAACTAAAATCAAGATATGACCTCTCAAAAAGTCTAGTTTTAAGGGTGACGAATTTGGAATTGAAATGGGGTGTAAATTGATCAATTTCAAACAAATTCTCATTTATCTCCAAATTCCTTAAAACAAGTGTTGTTTTGGAAATAAATCTTGATTTAATTTTTTTTTTCCTTTGGGATGTTGAATCTTTATGGGAAGGAGTGGAATAGACCTTTTTTCCAATGCTAACCCTTCACTTAAGTGAACGAAGAAGGGGACAAGTGTCACCACTTCATTGGTGAGAATTGGATTGGGCTTCTATTTATATCTTTCTTTTTGGATTGTTGGGGGGTTGGATTTTTTTTAGATTTTGTAATTTTTGGTTTTGGTGAAAAAGAGTTTTGGGCTCTTTCTCAATTTTATTTCCTAGAAAGTGTAAGAGGTTGGTTTCAATCCCTTTGTGTTTTTTATGGTTGAATATATTAAATTTTGAAAGGATTGTGAGTATTCATTTGAAGTAATTATTGTACTGTTATGTGTTGGTTTTATTTGTGTTGGGTTGTATGGGGATGGATCTCTCCGATTTTGAGAGCTCCCCAAGTATGGGGTTGAGAGAGGATGAACCTCCAATGCGGAAACCTCCAACCTTTGAGAAGGTGGAGATTTGGGTATGAGTACCCACATTATTGGAATATTGAGTTTTTGGGTATGAATACCTAGGTTATTTTGTGGAGTTGGATGGATTGATAAATCGAGAGAAGTTGTGATACTGTACATATATTTATATATATATACACACATATATATATAGTCATAAAATTGCACCCCTTGCAATTTCACATACATTCTTGCTTCCTCTTTAGTGTCCACTACCTTAGAATCTTGTGTAGGCTCATTTTAGCACTTGCATCATCCTTTATCCCTTCTCAAGATGCCTCAACACCCCTTTTCAGTAGCTACCCTTGCCTATCAACTTTGCATCGAACCTTGTGCCTTTCCCTTTCATGTCATTTTGTAGCGTAATGTGTCCAAACACTAACACACCGTGTAGATGTCTGCGTGCCGCACTAGCATCCTGCAACGTTTCAACATTCAAATGACTATTTTCATGCATTCTTTCCACTTGTCATCTCCCTTGGTCCATGGTAACGGCTTGAGATGCCCTCAAACGACTCACGGAGCTTCTTTTCCTTCCTTAAATTCTATCATTTCACTTCATTTGCAACTCTCTTCTTCTTCTAACTTCTCTCTAGCACTTATCTAGCTTCATTCCAACTTCTAGCTTCTTCTTCTTCTCCCCTCTTGCTTCTACTTGCACAACTCTCTTTTTTGTTACAACATCCTTCTACAACACTCTCAAGCTCTCATTGCACCTCTTTGCAACACACTCTTGGCTTTTATAGCTCTCTTTGTCTCCCTCTTTGCAGCTCAATTGGCTCTTGCACCTTCATCTCCCTTATCTCATGCTTGTGAGCATCTTGGGATTCCATATCTCCTTCCTATTGCATCTACACTTCGTGATATGGGTTCTCCTCAAGTGGGGATTGCTTTTATCACCTCTTTGTGATACGGGTTGTTCTCCTCGAGCGGGGTTTTCTTTTATCACTCATACTTGATGGTATGGGTTCTACTCCTAAGCGATTTTTTCTTTGACCACACACTTTTTCCATTTTGGTTACACTCTCTCTTTCTATTTGGCTATTCGTGGAGGTGGGAACACCAAAATGGGGGTTTGACTGAGGCAAACCCCTATACAGCCCCAACATTCTCTCCAGATATTGGATGTGTAGGTTTTGAAGACATTCATTTTGCTGGAGGTTTCATCACTTGCGTGGTTGTAAGCATTTCCTCTCTTCTCCTTATCTCTATCATTTATACTTCACTTTATCTCAACTCTATCACTTTCTGTTACTTTCATGTATTCTGGAAGCCCTTAGCAATTAGAATAGAATTAGCCACTTTGTCATTTTCTGTGACATTCTTACTTTTTGGTCTGTACGAGATGCTAGCGTGCTTTTGAGACACTTGTGCATCGCGTTGTCGTCCATATTCTGCATTGTCATCCTTTGGCTGAGAGCTTGTCTAGAAAATATCTATGATATGCTCTTTTCGATTCTAAAACTTTCACGTTGTTCCTTGAGATAGTTTAGGCTAGTTCACCTCATGAGGCTCTTTGAATGAAGAGAACTCATGAGTAGTGAATCCCCCTTCTCTACATTTTGGTGCGATGTGAAGAGGGTATTTTTCAAAAAATTGGGAATTTACTTACTCCTACTTGGTGGGGTCATAACTTTTGATTCGGTGCTCGAAATTTAGAACTGTTTGCACCGTTGGAAAGGTCTTCTAGAGAACTAGTTCAATCCCCAAAATATAATTGCCTTTGGCAGTCAAGTTTTAGGGATAGACATTAGTTTTGACCTCAAATTCTGCTCTGAAGACCTTCGAAAATGCAAATTACTAGAACCTAGAAAATACCAAAAAAATGGTAATGAATTTAATATCTTCTTTTATTAGTTCAATATCGAATTTTATTCAAAATGTTAATGATGTTGCATTTCATGCATGTGATTGTGACTTGGATTTTCCTATGTGACTTGATATCTTTGATCCTTCTCACGAAATTCCTCTTGCTTCGAAGGATATTTTGTTGCAAGAAGATGAAATCATTGATACCTTTCTTAATGTTACTCTACCTTCTCTTCATTCTAATGCACTCTCTTCTAGAGATGATGCATTTGTGAATGATGTATCTACCCTTCATTCCAATGCACTCTCTTCTAGAGATGTTGCATTGGTGAATGATGAATCTCATCTTTGTTCTAATGCACTCTATTCTAGAGATGTTTCATTAGAAAAGGATGAACCTCCTTCCACATCTGATCTTCCTTGGATTGATGTTGAGAATATATCTTCAAATAATTATTCCACTAGTTGTGAGGATTCTATAAATGTAATCTATGTCTTTGCTACCCCTCAAAGGCCTAAGAGACTAGCCATTTATGTGACTCTAGCTAGTCCTTCTCCTAAAAGGATTTTCTCTATTGAGTGTTCCATTTGATAGTGATTCTCCTAATCCTTTAATGGCTCCCTCTTATAGAGCGGTAGTCCATACTTATAAGAATAGAATGAATAAACAACCAAGCCTTCCTCAAGCTCCTAAACCTATGACTACAGTACCTGGTGATTATGATCTTTTCAAGCAACTTTGAGTTACTCCGGCTAAGATCTCACTGTGGGAGTTGCTTCAATCTACTCTGGTTTACCAAGGCATGCTTTAGGAAGCTTTGAAAAAATCCTCTTTCCTTCTTCCACTAGGCCGGTAGATGTTGATGCCTTGATAGATCATATTCATGCAAATTCATCGAATATTACGTTCTATCCATAAGAACTCCCACCTTCAAAAGTACATAAGCAAGTGGGCCCTTTGATGATTATAGTTAACATTAATATTATCATTATTAGATGTACTCTTATTGATTTCGGTTTGGCACTCAATGTATGTAGCATTGATCTATTGCCTAAAATTAATATTGATTCATCTACTCTTAATGCTTCTCCTGTTGACATTTGTGGGTTTGATAATGTCAAACAAAAATCCCTATGCATGATAGTCTTGCCTTTGATGTTGGGACCCATTACCGTACCCACCCTTGTATATGTTATGTCTGAAAAGCTACCATAAAACCTTCTTGGTAGGGTGTGGATTCATGCTATGGGTGTGGTCCCATCTACCTTGCATAAATCTATTAAGTTCACTTGCAATAATCGAGTAGTCACAGTCAAGGTTGACCCTGAGGCTATGCACTTATATGAGATGGAAGCTACCGTTCAGGTCTTGGTTGTGCCTACTCTTATCCCTTTAGTATCTTCCAATGTGTCGATGTTTACTCCAGCAATACCTACTACAAAGGATACTCTTGAGATAGATGTCCCTAAAGATGATCCTTTTGAAGAAAGAAATATTAAGTCCGCTCCTTCTACCTCTTCTCAAAGGAACACATGTCTTGGTGATGATTGGGGTTCTTTATACTTTACATAATCCTTCATTGGAGAATATAAAGTCACCCTAATCCACTTAGACCCTCTAATAACATCATCCAATCCTGCTATCAAACATGATTACTCTTTTGTATCTCAGGGTAATGTGAGCAACAGTTGTAATGTCCTTGATGCTAATCCTCCTCCTTCTGAGGAAGATGATCACACTTCAATTAAAGAGGTTAAAGCTAGAAATATTGTCAGGAAAGATGATGGTGATCTCATAGAGGAGAATGATCCCCTTTTCCAAAATAATACTCTCCATGTAGATCCTCCATTGTCTACTACCTTTGTATCTTCTTCTTGTGAGAAGTTAAACTTTTCTCCAAAATAGAAAGGGCTACTTCCTGCTCCTCATTCTTTATCTAAGCAAGAGTGTATTTTTTTGTCACTTCTCAAAGCCCACTTGATTACTCTTCCATATCCTACATGCAAGAAATTTCATAAACATGATAAAGAAAAACATTTTTTTAGTGCATACCATTGAGTGCCTAGCCATTCCACTAGTGAATGTAAGGACTTGAAGGATAAAATACAAAAAAATTGTGATTCAGGTGCCATCACTCATTTATTTGTTGATGCACCTGCTCTTTCTTCAAATTACAAGTGATATCGAGGTCTACCTCTATCCTGCATGTTCTAAGTATCTTGCATGGTTCTCCTCCCCTGTATGACAGGGGCAGTGATAACTTGTTCTAAAGATGTGCATCCTTCTTAAAGGACCCCCTCTCTTCTCTCTATCTTTCAATTAAAGCATCCCTTAAGTGGACCCCTTTGTGTCTTGAAGGGTTCCTGAGGGACCCCCTTTGAAAGCTTTTCTCTCAAATGAATTCATTGGTGTCTAGCTTGGGGGTAGCCTAACTAGACCCCGCTTTTCAAATAGTGCATCCCTTGAGTGGACCCCTCTTCTTTTGAAGGGTTCTTAAGGGACCCCTTTGAAAGCTTTCCAATCCATCAATGATCTATGTGCCTATCCACTTACTTGCATACATGGCCACTTTTAGACATGTTCTATCTACGGGTAAACATGTCACTTTATAGGTGCACCTGTGAAGCCAATTTTTGATTTTATGAAGTCTTCTTTCCTAGGTTTCCTCCATGTGAGAGATCTTGGGGGATACCTCCCTACAGGTCCATAGGTATGTTGGGAACTTCCTTTGAGCTTCCTCCATGCGAGAGATCTTGGGGGTAGCTCCCCTATAGGTCTATGGGTCTATAGGGTGATTTCTTTGAGTTTCCTCCATGCGAGATATCTGGAAGGACACCTTCCTTGTAGATCTACGGGTCTATAGGGAACTTTTCTTTGGGCTTCTTCCATGTGAGAGATCTTTGGGGATTCCTCCTTGCAGGTTTGTGGGTCTGTAAGGCACTGTTTTAGGTTTCCTTCATGTGAAATATCTTGGGGGATACCTTCCCTACAAGTCAGTGGTTCTGTAGGGAACTTTCCTGGGTTTCCTTCATGTGAGAGATCTTGAAGGACAACTTCCCTATAGGTATGTGGGTCTCTAGGGTGATTCCTCTACTTCCTCCATGTGAGAGATCTTGGGGGACACGTCCTTACAGGTTTGTGAGTCTATAAGGTAGTTTTTTGGGGTATCCTTTATGTAATAGATCTTGGAGGATACATTCCTTGTAGGCTTGTGGGCATGTGAGGTGCTTACATTCTTAAATTATCTCTTCTCTTCTCTTTTATATATACTAGATCAAAGATTTGCATCTTCTTCATCCTAAGTATATGCCCTTCCTCTTAGTTTTATAATTCTTCTAAGTGTGTTATGTTCTTAATTTGGGGATGACTCATAGTACTAAAACAACCTTCTACATCGAGGTCTCTTTCAATTTGCTGACTCAAATCCTTTAGTTTTTTGGGTGCTAACATTCTTGTCTGGTGAAAGTTTTTCTTCTCTAATGCATTTGTTTTGTAGGTATTCAGCCTGGGGGCATGCTTCTGTGGTTCAAAGAGTTATATGCTTCCTCTATAGCATCCTTTTGGCATATGATGTTATTTATGTTAAGCGGACTTCCTTTAGCATGCATATTAGCATAGATTCATATGCTCTCTAAAGTGGGGGCAAAATGTATAGTCGTAAAATTGCACCCCTTGCAATTTTACATACATTCTTGCTTCCTCTTTAGTGTCCACTCCCTTAGCATCTTGTGTAGGCTCATTTTATCCCATGCATCATCCTTTATCCCTTCTCAAGATGCTCCAACACCCCTTTTTAGCATCTACCCTTGCCTGTTAGCTTTTCATCAAATCTTGTGCCTTCCCATTCATGTCATTTTATAGCGTGTCGTGTCCAGACACTAGTGCGTCGTGTAGATGTCCACGCGTCACGCTAGCATCCTATGACATTTCAACATTCAAATGAACATTTTCATGCATGCTTCCCACTTTTCATCTCCCTTGGTTGGTGGTAACGGCTCGAGATTGCTTGAAACAGCTCAGGAAGCTTCTTTTCCTTCCTTAAATGCTATCATTTCACTTCATTTGCAACTCTTTTCTTCTAACTTCTCTCTAGCATTTATCTAGCTTCATTCTAGCCTCTAGGTTCTTCTCCCCTCTTGCTCCTTCTTGCACAACTCTCTTGTTTATTACAACAACATCCTACAACACTCTCAAGCTCTCATTGCACCTCTTTACAACACACTCTTGGCTTTTACAACTCTCTTCATCTCCCTCTTTGTAGCTCCTTTGGCTCTTGCAGCTTCATCTCCCTTATCTCATGCTTGTGAGCATCTTGAGATTCCATATCTCCTTCCAATTGCATGTACACTTCGTGATACGGGTTCTCCTCGGGGTGTTCGCCTCCTACAATGATCTAACAACTAAGCCCTTACAACTATGATTCAAAGATTGGATATCTAATCTAAATAGCTATCCCAATCATCATCAAGGTACATTTAACTTGTCAGCCTAGGGACATAGGCTTGAAATGGGTTAGAATAGTATGTGCACTAGGAATCCAAAGTAGCCATCCTCATTCTACAGCTAAGAAAGACATAATGTTGAAAGTAAATTGCTTGGAAAGAAATAACACAAGTGTTGAGCATCAACCAATAACTATACTAAGCTAAAATGCATGGTAGAAATGAAAACATGAGTAAACAAATAGGAAACTACTCTGTCTACTTTGGCTATAGGAACAATCATAGAATGGAATTCTAGTGGTTGCAAGAACAAACCGTTCCAGATTCTTAACTAATTACTAAGCGAAAAGTAAAAACTAAGCTAAATGATGGAATTCTCACCAAGTGGACCCCCTTGAATGAGTATCCCTTAAGACAAATGTAAACTCAAATGCATGAACTTATAACTTCATTTTATTCATTAGAAAACAAAAGTACAATGGAGTAGCATAACTGTATTACTTGAAAAATAAGAATGCAAGTACATCAGATTAATCAACCTTCTGAGGAGAATTTGAGTTTTATTTATAGGAAGAAAAACTACTAACTATCTACCTAGCAAGGCGGTCAACTCCAACAGATTAGGAGGATGCCACTTTAGGGAAAGCATGAAAAGTGGAGAGGAGATTATGCATGCATGGAATCTGGTCAAGCATGTTTTCCTTAACGCAGATCTAGCACAATAGTAACTCCTATATTTGTTCAACAAAAAATTAAGATCATTTACAAGGCGGTTGCAATCCTTCGATTTAAACTAGGAATTTCCCCCTTGCTAAGAGTCTTCCCTCCATTGACCTTTGAACAATCACCTTGTTGACTTTGATCGCAAATGACTAGCTGGCAGAATCTTCCTCAATTTTGTAGGTTGCTAATTATATTTGCATAACAATATTAGTACGCACAACAATTGTACATCCATAACTATCTTAAAGTAACATTCATTTATCCACATGTAAAATTAACATAGATATCTCATATAGCATGTTAATGTCATTTAAAGGTTACAGAAATAGCTTATGCCCAATGTCTACGATTTTGAGGAAATATCTCGAAAAGTTCAACATCCAAGTAACAAAGCCTATGGAAACTACAACAAATAGATAATAAATACTATCAAAATTGAGTCATAAACTGGACTCATCACTCCCCCCAACCTAAGACTTTGTTGGTCCTCTAGTGGAAGAAGGGTTGTTCTTTTGCTTTGTTAATGCCATGAAGTTTGCAACTGCCAACTGTCCTACATCAATTCTTGTAGTACGTGAATTAGGGTCCCAATAGAACCCTCATTGTTTGTCCAACCTGCTCCATCTTTGTCTCTCTGCAGCTATATCATATTTATAATATTTGAAATTTGGCACATACCATAATAGGATAGGTGGTTGAAAGGTTAATGGAAGCCAAAATTTCCCCTTTGTCTTTGCAATTTGTATATATCTATCAACCCTCTTCAATGTTGCAGCATAGTTCTACAAAGAGTGACGCTTAGATTGGTTTAACTCATTAGTTAGACTGTTCCACCTTTGTGACAAATTTCCCATTATGGCTTCCCCTATGGTTTTTTCTATCTTCTCATATTCTTTGTAAATTACTTCTTTCTCGGGTAGGATCTTGCTGCCATAGCTTGGTCTATAAATAATTTTGTGCCAATCTCTACAAATGTCCCCTGGATTTCTAGATTCAGCCTTGATGGCCAGGGGAGTGTTGGATTCTATTTTCCTGAAAGCCCTAAATTGTTGTTCCCAACTAATCTTATTTTGTATCCAAGACATAAATTCCCTTAATTGGACATCCCCAACATACAATAATGGATTCCAATCATGGTCTTGGGTCATGGCATAATTATGCAAATAGAATTCACATAGTAAATTCTTCATTTTAGGAGGAGCAATTCGATAAGCATTGAAAAATTCAAGAGGAGTCTCAATGGAAGGATTCAAACCTAAGATAATCCTTGCTAGTTTAAAAGAAAGATGCTTCTCCTTTAGATACAGAGCATAGACCCTTGGGGGATTCCTGCACTTGAATATCTAAGGTACTAAGGCTGCCATATTGTCCACCTTTTCCTTTAGAATAGCAATTTTTGTATTCTTATCTTCAATCTCCTCATCTCTCTTTTGAATTTCCTTCTTTAGCCCATGTTTCTCTTCTTTCCATTCTTCTTCCCTCCTCTGTATCTCCTTCCACAAATTCATAGCTACCATGTGCATTGAAAAATCAGACGGCCTATGTAATCCTACCAACATTTTTCTTGGCACTGACGCTCGCTCTTCATGTAGCACTGGCTACAAGGATTCTGAATGTTTAGCCAATTCCGGCTGCAGGGGTGCTGACTGTTCTCCCAGTTCTAGCTATAGGGATTCTTGTTTTGGCTCTTGCTCTTACTGCAGGATCTCTTGCTTCTACTCTTACTACAGGAGCTCCTGATTTTCCTCAAATTCTTGAATTTCAACTTGTTCAACAATGGAAGCAAGGTCTGCCAATGTTACATTTGTTGCTTCCTCAAATATTCCATTTTATCCAATGTTCACTTGCCCCATTGGGGCCTCTGTGTCCTCTTTTTATGTTTCTCTAGTCCTAGGGACTCCCTACGGAGACACACCAAAGGTTGGCCCAGCTAGTCTCAATTTTCTAGGAGGGTTCTCATGTTTTTCTTCAACTGCAGGAAAATAGTGTTAGCCTTTCATTTCTTAGAGCTTGGCACTTCCTTTTCTGTAGTTTTATTTTTAGCTTTACCCTTCCTTGTTTTTTCCTCTTTCTTTTATTCCCTAGTTCAAATTAGGATGTCAAGAGGAACATCATCATCAAAATCTGAAGATGAAGTTTCTCTGTCCAAATACTCTACCTCAAAAGAACTAATCTCTATGGTTTCTTCAGCTACAAGAGGGTTTATACTAGGGATTGCACCAAAATTTGAGGCACCAAGAGTGGCTTCACCCATGCTCAATCTCCTACTAGCCCTAGGAGGTTGAGGAAAAACCCTAGGTCACAAATGCTCTGGTCTAATTTGATCAATTTTTAAGAATTCTTCCCAAGTCATTTCAGACACATCATGCATAGATTTTTCAACTAACAATTTGATCACACAATGGTAGGAAATAGAATTATCCCTACCTTTTTGGGTCTCAGCCTCCATGATTGAGAGAAGGTGGTATAGCACATTTAGCACATTCATTCTCCTCCCATGCCTCATATGGTTCAAGAGTTTGAAGTGCATAGAATACAGGTTACACTGATGACCTTCACAGGTAATGTACTTCACAACATAAACAACTACCTACTTACATGGCTCAGGAAGAGAGGTTCTCTTCGCACCTTGCTTTTCCACCTCAATGGAGGGTCACCAGGTTTTGTAAATTCAGCACTAGCTGACCTGGCATCTCTAGAAGTGGGGTAATTTTCACCATCGACAGGAAACCCTGCAACTTCTACAATCCTTTCTTCAGTAGCCATTACTTCCAACCCTTTTACCGTGGCCTTTCCTTTAGACAATGTCTGAGCAAATTCCAATGCAACATCTTCATCAAAATCATTAAGCTTCAGGAAATAATCTAACCACTTGCATTTTCTGAACTTGGCTTGACAAGGTGCATCCTGCAATAATACTTCATGAACCATGGGTTCATTTTGAATTAACCCACCTCCCATTGTTCAGTTGTCTGCAATTAAAAAATTACTCTACAAGGTTTCTCTTCCCACAATCCTCATCTGAAAGCCCAATTATTTTTCCTTCAATGCTGCTAAACTTCCTATGCCAATGTTGCCTAAATTTTGCTTTCTTTGGCAACTTAGGATTATGAAAAGAGCAATAAAGGTGGTAAAGGAGTAATAAATGAAGGCTATGATCAAGAAAAATGGTGGTGATCGATGTCACCTCACACATGCAAGTCATCGTCTCACTCAAAATTAAAATTGGCTTAGTTTAACTTTGTTGATGTGAGTCAACATGGACTGACACGTGGACATGGTATCCACACTCCCCCCCAACCTAAATTTGAGCATGTGTCCTCACATGCACAATAGTTATGACAATTTGATAGGGAAGGGAATAATTACATGCTATGGGGAGCTTCTACACTAATTTACAAAAAATAATTGAATGTACTAAAATAAAATTAAGAGATAACAATTTGATGCGCACGTACCTGAATTCGTGGAAGATTTGTTGCAAATATTATGGAGAAAGTACCAGTCACCTTTTAAAAAGTTAGTTGAGCAATTAATGAAAATGTGGTAGAATGAAGTGAAGTGGAATGAAGTGAAGTTATGGAAGTGTGATGAAAGAGAGAGAAAGGTGGATATGGATGTATAGATAGGTGAATGAATGAAGAATTTGACTCCGACAAGAGTGGAAGTCTTTATTATGACAAGTGGCATACCTTATTTATCTAGAAGGAGGGACACTAGGTATGCTTATTTTGGCTACATGAAGTTTGGGTGTTGCATGTTGAGTGAATTGCTACAGGAATTCCTCCTTGGAAGTTGGCTTGTGATACATTCTGAGGCGATGACCATTGAAAAGCAGCTTAAATCTGACTGGATCAATAGTAGTGAGATGAACAACACCATTGGGGAATACTTCAGCAACCTCATATGGTCCTAGCCACCTTGTCTGCAACTTTCTTACATTATCCTGATACCTTGAGTCATAGAGCAGTGCCCAATCACCTGGCTGGAATTTCTTATCCTTGATGAATTTGTCATGCCACTTTATTCTCTGATTTTGCACTACCTCTATGTGATGCAAGGTTCCATTCCTCATCTCATCCAAAGCATTGAGCTGCATGATTCTTTCCCTTTGTTCCTTAGAGATGTCCATCCCCAAGTATATTGTAGTCTAAAGAGCCTTAAGCTCAAATTCAATGGGAATCATAGTTGTCTTTCCATACAACAACCCAAAAGCAGTGAAGCCTATGGTTGTTTTCTAGGTTATCCTATAGGTCTGAACAACTTCTGGCAGCTTGTTTTCCCAATCCTTCCTATGAACAGCCACTATTTTGGTTAGAATGGTTTCAAATTCCTTGTTAGTCACCTCGGCTTGGCCATTGTCCTGAGGGTGATAAGGAGTAGACTTTTTGTGCCTTATGTTGTACTTATTGACCAGTGTTGCAACAAGGGTTGAGGTGAATTGAGCCCCTTGATCAGTACTATCTCTCTTGGAACCCCATACCATGTGAAAATATCCTCATAAATAAATTCAACAACCTTATTATCTCTTGCATGCTTCATGGCCTTAACTTCTACCCACTTGGTTACATAATCAATGCATACTAAGATATAGAACCTACCACTTGATGGAGGATCAATGGGTCCTACAAAGTCCAATCCCCACTTGTCAAATGGAATGATTACTACCTAAGGGTAAAGGGTCATCTCATCATATTTGGTTGGCCTTCCCATCCTTTGGCATCTATCACACTTTCTTGTATATCTCCATGCATCCTTGTGGAGTGTTGGCCAGTAATATCATGTATTCAAAATCTTCATTGTTGTTCTTTTGGGTGCAAAATTTCCTCCACATGGTTCATTGTGGCATGCATGAAAAATATCATATGTCTCATCTTCCCTCACACATCTCCTCATGACATGGTCTGGCCCAGTGTAAAACAAACATCCTATAATCCATGAAAAATGAAATAATTTTTCAATGAGCACCCTTCTCTCTTTTGGAGAGAAGTGAAGAGGAACTCTCCCTGTGACCAGATAGTTAGCTATGTCAGCATACTAGGGTGTATGTATATTGATGGAGAATAGATGTTCATCAGGGAAAGAGTCATCTATGACTTGATTATCCTCTGATGTAGTCAGCCTTGAAATAAATTCTGCAAGAACATTGGCCTTCCCTTGCTTATCCACAATTTTTATGTCAAACTCTTGCATCAACAACAACCACCTTGCTAGCCTACCTGAGATCACGGGTTTATTCACAAGATACCTAATGGTTACATGATCCGTGTGCAAAAAGATATAATAGCCTGTTATGTAGTGCCTTAATTTGTTGAGGGCATAGATTACTGCCAACGTTTCCTTTTCTATCACTGTATAATTGAATTAAGCTCCTTGCAAGTTTTTGCTGACAAAATAAATAGCATTTTCAATGGCTCCTTCTTTATTCCCAAAGACTTCTCCTATGGAATAGTCTAATGCATCTATATGGATTTGGAAAGGAAGCTCCCAATTGGTCCCTTTGAGTATAGGAGCATGAGTCAAAGCTGCCTTCAAATCGGAAAATGCCTAGTTATAGTCTTCTATCCACTGAAACTCAACATCTTTAGTGAGAAGAGTGTACAATGGTGTTGTTATTTTGCTGAAATCCTTGATGAAATTCCTATAGTAGCCTGCATGACCCAAGAAACTCTTAACATCTTTTTGTTTTGCAGGTGTAGGCAGATTTGTGATCACCTCAATTTTTGTAGGATCTACTTGAATTCCTTTGTGAGAGATGTAGTGGCCAAGGACTACACCTTCTTGCATCATCATGAAGCACTTTTCACTATTTAGAGATAAATTGTGGTCTTCACATCTCTATAAGACTCTCTTGAGATTCTCCAATGCTTCATTGAAATCAACACCATAGGTGGTAAAATCATCCATATAAATTTTCATGCAATCATGATAAATATTTGAAAATATGCTAATGACTACCCTCTAAAAAGTTGTAGGTGCATTGCATAAGCCAAATGAAAGGACTAAGTAGGAATAAGTCTCCCATGGATAGGTAAAGGTGGTATTCTCCGGTCCTCAGGTGCAATTTGGATCTAGTTATAGCCACTAAATCCATCGAGAAAAGAAAACTACTGCTTTCCTGCAAGTGAATCTAGAACTTGATCTATGAAAGGTAGATGAAAATGGTCCTTTTTGGTGGAAACATTGAGTTCCCTATAATCAACACAAACTCACCACCTCCCTTCCTTTTTGGGCACACTCACTAATGGAGACACCCACTAGCTATCTGAGATGGGGTAGATAAATCCTACATCTAGCAATTTATGTAGTTCCCCTTTTACAATTTCTCTTAATGCAAGGTTAATTATTCTTTGTGGCTACCTCACTAGTGTACAATCATCTCTGATGTATATTCTATGAGTGCAAACCTTAGGGTCCAATCCCTTCATATCATGATAGTCCCACGCAAATTCATGTTGGTGGGTCTTCAGTAAGTTTGTCAATGACAATTGTTGTTCTTCACTTAATTTGTTGTTAATGTTTAGATACTTTCCTTATGTCATTTTCACTTGTGTAGTTATCTCTACCATAGTTGCTTCACTAATTTTGGGTACCTTAAGTTCATGTGGCAGAAATGTATGAGACATAACTGTTGTTGTAGGAAGAGTGGGCATAAGTGTCTTTACTGGATCAATAGAATGAGAGGACGATGCTACCTCTACTTCACAATGATTCTAAATTATGTTAGACAATACTTCATCTTCCTCTTGAAGCTGCATGAAAGAGCTTCTGCCTAGCATCATAAGTTGTGCCATAGAATTAACTTCCTCGGCCTCTTCACCAACATGTGGCCATATGGAATTATCCATATCATGGGATGGCTGAGCAGGATGGTAGAGAACAAGCTTTTTGGTGCTCTTTCCATCATAAACGATCATGTCTCTTGTCTTTCATCCAATATATGCATCTATTGTTGCTAACCATGGTCTCCCTAGAATGATAGGGTACCCACCGAGTGTGGCTTTAGGAGAAAGAATTATGAAATATGCTAGATACTCCCATGATTTTAGAGTTACCACAAGGTCCTCTACTATACCATCAAGTTTAACAGTTGAACTATCAGCAACCTACAAGATAGTAGGAGTAGGTCTCATGCTTGCAACATTTAGTTGTTGTAGGATATCCTTGGTCATTACATTTATTGCTGCTCCCAAATCAATCAGAGCATTTTTTATTTGGATCCCATTTATGACAACTCCTACCATAGGACTCCCCGGGTCGTATTTGGGAACAATAAATTTCTCAAGCATGATGTCAACCAACTATCCCGCCACATGAACCATAGTGGGGTCTTTCTTCTTCCTGCTTGGCTTCTTAAGGCTTGCTTCCTTGATTGCCTTGCCATAGATTGGAACATCTTTTATGGATTGAAATAAATGAATCTTAACACATACATGCTTCAACTAGTCTAGAATATCAAAGGCTAGTTCTTCCCTCTCTTATTTTTGTTTAGCAATTTCCAACCTCTGAGGAAATGGTGGTTCTTGTTTAGTTTGCTTAACTAGGACTGGTTCAAGATTTCTAGATGTATTTGGCTAGATGAGGTCATTCAGATGCTCCTCCTCTTCCACATGAAGCTCAGTGATAATGGGTGTGGAAGAAGTTGGCAAGGTAGTTCCTAAATGCAAGTGGATGTCACTTACACTCATAGCATATGCAGGGAATTGATTTGGATCAGTAAAGTATACTGGTTGCTACTATGGTTTGTTATTTGGGTTAGGTGTGGGCTGAGCTGGTAGCTGAGTAGGTTTGGGTGTGGTTGAACTTAAGCTAGAAGGAGGAGGCATTATAGTAGGTTGTTGGGACTGAGAAGGTGGCTGCGTGTAACTAGTTGTCTAGTTTGGCCATTGTTGTCCTCTCCTCCATTGCGATGTTTGCTACTAGTTTCTTGGAGGTGGCTGGCAATTTCCTTGAAACTGCTGCCAATTCCCCTAAGGTTGCTGCCACTAGGGTGGAGAGTTTTGGTGATTGGGCTAGACATTTGAAGGGTTATTCCAAGGTTGTGGTGGATATCCTCCATAATTGGATGGGTATGGGGGTTGTCATTAGTTACCAGATGAAAAAGAATTCAAATATGGCCAAACAAAAGAGAGTGGATCTGATGGCATACCTTGTCTTGGATCCCATGGCCTCCTTTGTGTAATGTAGTAGACTTGGTCATCTTCACCATGGATTGGACTGAACTTAGGTGGAATCTACTTACTTTCAATATTAACTACCATCTTGCATCTATAGTCCTTCTTCTATATGCAATGGGGGAAATACTTTGTCAACATTTCCTATGCCTCCTCTTGCTTCTTCTTGGCCTAAAGTGTATATAGCTGAGTAGATAGATTGTTTATGATGTCTTGCTTGAAGTCTGCCAGCAAGTGAGTAATCTCCATTCTTGAAACTCCACCGGTAGATGACTTTCCCATAGAGGATTGGTAAGCTCTCCCTTTCTTTGAGGCTACCCTAGAGTAGTTCTGACATGTCTTCTTGATATCCTCCCAAGGAACTTGGGTGATATCTCATCCTCCCATCAGGTCTAAGGCATCAGTGTAGCTGTCATTAATTCCTCTTAGGAAAAAAACTTTTGTGATTCTTCATTAAGTGTATGGTGTGGATATTTTTATAGAAAAAAACAAAAACCTTGCAATGTAATCCTCCAAACTCTCATCCTCCTTTTGCTACATCCTAAAAATTGCATCCCCTCTCATGTCACTGCCCCTGCAATATTCCTTGTACTTGTTAAGGAACTTTTTCTTTGTGTCCTCCAAAGTCTCCACAGTATTTCTACCTAGGCTCGTGAAGCATCTCAATGGAGCCTCTTTCAAGGTGGTAGGCAATAGCTTAAGCCTATGGGCATCGGTGGTATAGTCATAACTCTTGTAGAGTATTTCAAACTTGAACAAGAAAGTATCAGGATCTTTTGTGACAAGCCCATAGAACTTAGGAAGGACTAAAGCAAGGATTTGTTTTAGGTTTTCAACTTCATTCTGATGAGCAACAGGGAAAGGAAAAGTTGGTTGGTTAGGTATGTTCCTATTTGCATCACCCATGCCTTCCTGATGTAGTTCCAAAGCAAGGGGATTTTCAAGTTGATTTTGGTCTTCAGAGGAAATTTCAAAACTAGTCAGATTAGGAAATGCATCAGCAAAGGGGTGTGGATCTTCTTCTTCTTCTTCTCTTGGTAGATTCAAATGCTCATCTAGTTGGAATGGATTAGGGTCATTAAAAAGGAATCTCCCATGAGCATCTCTCCTCCTTCTTCTATGCATAGAGTATCAACTCACTATCAGCTAGCTCACACAAAGAATTGGAAAAAGAATGGTGGATCATTACTTTCCTAAATGAGGGGTATTCTAAGAACAAACTCTTAGAAATACTATAGTAAGAAAAACTATCACTGAATCCAAATATCCCCCTAGTTTGACACCATCCCTGGCAATGGCACCAAAAATGTTGGCCTCCTACAATGATCTAACAACTAAGCCCTTACAGCAGTGATTCAAAGTTTTGATATCTAATCGAAATAGCTATCCCAATCATCATGAAGGTAAATTTAACTTGTCAACTTAGGGACGTAGGCTTGAAATGGGTCAGCACAGTATGTGCACTAGGAATCCAAAGTAGCCATCCTCATTCTATAGCTAAGAAAGACATAATGCTAAAAGTAAATTGTTTGGAAAGAAATAACATGAGTGATGAGCATCAACCAATAACTATACTAAGCTTAAATTCATGGTAGAAATGAAAATCTAAGTAAACAAACAGGAAACTACTCTGTCTACTTTAGCTGCAAGAACAGTCACATGATGAAATTCTAGTGGTTGTATGAACAAACTGTGCCAAATTCTTAACTAATTACTAAGCAGAAAGTAACAACTAAGCTAAAGTATGGAATTCTCACCAAGTGGGCCCCCTTGGATGAGTATCCCTTAAGACGAATGTAAAATTAGATGCACGAACTTATAGCTTCATTTTGTTCATTGGAAAATAAAAGTACAATGGAGTAGCATAACTGTATTACTTGAAAACTAAGAATGCAAGTGCATCATCAGATTAATCAACCTTCTAAGAAGGAGAATTTGAGTCTTATTTATAGGAAGAAAAACTACTAACTAACTACCTAGCAATTCAGTCAACTCCAACAGATTAGGAGGGTGCCACTTTAGGGAAAGCATGAAAAGTGGAGAGGAGGTTATGCATGCGTGGAATCTAGTCAAGCATGTTTTTCTTAATGTAGATCTAGCACAACATTAACTCCTATATTCGCTCAACATACAATTAAGATCATTTACAAGGTAGTTGGAATTCTTTGATTTAAACTAGGAATTTCCCTCTCACTGAGAGTCTTCCCTCCATTGACCTTTGAACAATCACCTTGTTGACTTTGATGGCGAATGACCAACTAGCAAAATCTTCCTCAATTTTGTAGGCTGCTAATTATATCTTCATAACAATATTAGTACACACAACAATTGCATATCCATAACTATCTTAAAGTAACATTCATTAATCCACATGTAAAATTAGCATAGATAGCTCACATAGCATGTTAATGTCATTTAAAGGTTACATAAATAGCTTATGCCCAATGTCTATGATTTTGAGGAAATATCAAAAAAGGTCAACATCCAAGTATCAAAGCCTATGACAACTATAGCAAATAGATAATAAATATTATCAAAATTAAGTCATAAACTAGACTCATCACCGAGATTCATTTTATCACCTCTTTTTTATACAGGTTCTCCTCCTTGAGCGGGGCTTGCTTTTATCACTCATACTTGGCAATGTGGATTCTACTCCTAAGTGGGTTTTGCTTTCACCACACACTTTTTTCCATTTTGGTTACACTCTCTCTTTCTATCTAGTTTTTTGTGGAGGTGGGAACACCAAAATGGGGGTTTGACTGAGGCAAACCCCTATATAGCCCCAACATTCTCTCTAGATATTGTGCATGCAAGTTTTGAAGACATTCATTTTGCTATAGGTTTCATCACTTGTGTTGTTGTAAGCATTTACTTTCTTCTCCTTATCACTATCATTTCTACTTCACTTTATCTCAACTCTATCACTTTTTGTTACTTTCATGTATTCTGGAAGCCCTTAGCAATTAGAATAGAATTAGCCACTTTGTCATTTTCTATGGCATTCTCACTTTCTAGTCTGTACGAGATGCTAGCGCACTTTTGGGACACCTGCACGTCATGCTGTCATCCATATTTTGTGTTGTCGTCCTTTGGCCGAGAGCTTGTCGAGTTGTTCATAAAATCTCTATGATTTGCTCTTTCTGATTTCAAAACTTTCACGTTGTTCCTTGAGGTAGTTTAGGGCATCTTTCCCCTTGAGGCTCTCTGAATAAAGAGAACTCATGAGTACCGAATCCCCCTTCTCTACAATATATATATATATACACACATATATATATACATACATATATGTGTATGTATATATATATATATGTGTGTGTGTGTGTGTATATGTATATATACATACATACATATATATATGTATATATATATATGTGTGTGTGTGTGTGTGTGTGTATGTTTCCCCATTGGGTAGTGATGTCTCCTAAGTCTCCCCTATCTTAAATCTTTGAGAAGATTCAATGTGAATGTGGATCCTTGGGTTTGGGGTGTTAAATGTATATGAATGTGTATGTTCAATGTTATTGTGTTTTTGTCCAAGGTGTAAATTTTGGGTATGACACCACATGTCGCGCTCTCGCAATTCTACAGCTAAATACCAAGCCTTCTTCAAAGAGCTAGAAGACTTGCAAAAATAAATAAAATGTTGCCAGGTGTCATACCTTCCATGGTTCTGCATCTCCCTTTTAATTTGAGTAACCAAGTTCCTATAGACATGTAGAAACAAATAAGAATAAGATAGATGTCACTCTTCTGCTATTCTAAAACCTTTACTTTCATCAATGATATAGAGCTCGCAAAGTTGTGAAAACTAATAAAATCATGACACATGATGAAAAGTGGGTTAATTGAAAGGTATAAGTGTGGAAGCACTTAAGTTATTATAATTTCCACATCTATAAACTAGGACAAGCGGTTGCTAGGAAAAGAAGGTGCCAAAAACTTAATCATATAAAACTCTTGAGTGATAACTTAAAGTATCAGGAACCAAACAATCAAGTCAACAAAAAATAGACATGAAGTGTAAAACTCAGCTAGGGGTTAGGGTTTTTAGGGTTTTTTACAACCTTAACTTAATCCCAAAGAAATTTTTTGTGCAACTTTTGACAATAATGCCAATAATTTACAATTTTTGAAGGACAAAAAAGGTAGAGAGCCAAAAATATGAAAATACACTATCATCTTCCTCTTAATTTTCACTTTTATCAACCATACTAGCTTCTTATTCATCATCACTCTCACCAACTCTAGGGTTAGTATTCCTTCTATAGTCTTCCTCAAAATCATTAATTTGGATCTTCTTTGCCTTCATCATTTCAAAATTATCTTCCATCTTCCTAATAGCAATAAATTGCCACAATTGATGTCGATTTCAACAAGAGCATTGCAAGTGTCACACTGCTACAATTTATTTCTATGAAATTTGATGGATACCCTTTATGTTGCTTGTTCTTGATGTGATTAGTGACTTATATTTATATCAAGCTATTTCATCATAGCTTACATGTTTATTCTACTTGAGGTAATGCCTTACCATACGACCATGTTTTGGTAGTCTTGAAATATTGTGAAGAGTCTCCATCACCCTCCACATGCAGCATCACAACATATTTAGGTGGCTCAAATTCAATTGGCCTACTCCATAGGCATCTTTCCTACCACCTTCTCCATGCAGCCTTCATTTGCTTCTTGGTTCAAGTTTTGAGAAACAACCTAGTCAAAAAAAGCCACATGAATCCCATTATTTTGGGTGCCACCAGCTCTACATTAGCATGTGGCCTCCAACACTCTAGAAAACACCTACATACTTGGGCTTCCCTCCATCGACAATTCATCACTCAAAATAATTACCTCCACTTGGCTCAACTTCTCCATGTTGACTTAGGTTCAACACAGTAAACTGTGGCTATATTTTCTTGTGTGTGCTCATTTTTGGTTGATAGCATTACATGTTAACCACATATCATAATAATAGTATCACATTTAATGTTAAATGTTAAAGTGTAAACATTGTAATCACTACCATTTTCATTTGCATTACATATATGGGTTGTAATCACTAGAGGGTATTTAATAAACCTTAACAATATTTGTTAACCTTTAGCAAATATTTGATCGTTAGTTAACCATCAAGAGATTGTCAAGGGGGGATGTTTTTATTTTTGTAAAACTTGAAAATGGCAAGGAAATTTTTGAAGTGTAAATAGTTGATGGGAAGCTAGTTTTGTTACTAATATTTTGGCATTGATATTTTTTTGATTTGATGTTGTTTAATATCATTTTTAACCTTCAAAGTCATATTTGTGTAGAGTAGGGGTTTTCATCACCCCCAAGGCTCCAGGTCATAGGAGAGCCCCAAGGAATGAACTGCCTTAAAATACCATAGGTTGATCAAAAGATAAAGAGAGGAGAAATAGGTTTTTTTCAAAAATCAGGTGAGTAGACTACAAGGGTCTCGAATTGTGATTCAAACAACTCTCCGCCTGAGGACGGTAGCATGGGAACCAAACTTCCACATGTCGCACTAGAGTCTCAAGGATGTACTAGTGTCCTGTATAGATACCAAGTTGAATATCAGTCAAAGATACTCAAGGTCTACTTACAACTTGAATGATAGAGTTTTAACCCGAATGATAGAGTTTTATAATTTGATAGTTTAATATGAAAATATGAAACTAAATAGTATAACAAGAAGAATACTAGAGAGAGAGTTATTCTAATGATGAAAATGACAAGGATTTAGAGTAGGAAAATATACCTTTCATTTGGAGTCCAATTCTCCAGCTAGCATCGAGCAGATGAACTTGCACCCACACACAACAAGAAAAATGTTGGGTTGTGTTTTGAGATTTGTCTTAGTTAGACCCCCGTTTTGGTGTTCCTACCTCCATGAACAGCCAGATATGCAATGATATAGAGAAAAAGTGATAAAGAAAAGAATAGAACTGACATAATAAGGTGGAGAGCAATGACAACCTAAATGCTACTCTACAAGATGATAGATACAAAATGACATGAAAAGACAAAATGTTACCTTCCCTACTATGAGAATTCAAGGCCGATAGAGGAAAGAAGAGAGCAGCACCACCATGCCAAGGAGATAGAACCTCGTAAGCCTACAACAATGATGGTGTTGAAGCAAGAAGACCCTAGTAGAAAGATGGTAGCAGCAAGATAGAGGAATGAAGAAGAAAGAATGATCAACAAGTGAATAGAGAGCATGAGAGAATCAGCTAGAGAATGTAAGAACTAGCAAGAGAGAGTGAAAGAATGAACTTGAATGAGAAAAATAGAGTCAAGGAGTCATTTTTCATCTGTCAAAACCTGGTAGAGGACATTACCTTTGAGACCAACAAGAAACGTAATTCTTATACAAATTTCAAAGGTAGGAATATGCCAAGATGACATCGTGGCGTGCGCACATCCCTGATAAATATTCCTCCACTAAATAAAAAATATAAAGACACGTGGAAGGAATAGGAAGATGATGGTGATTTTATGCATCTTCTTACTTATAATTCTAAAGGGAAAATAAATGGAGAATTTTCCTAGGGTGAAAATTAGCACCATTACATTTTTCCCCCACTTTAGTGAGCATACTTGTTAGTGCGTATGTGAGATAAAATAGAAATATGTTGAAAATAATATACAAATAATGTTGAGGAAGTAGATCTTTGATTTGGCATGCCTAGATGCAAAAGAGGGAGCTCCACATGTTCTCAGTCTTGTAAAGCTCTTTTTGATCTCAGCACAAACATGTTAGGCTACAGAAAAAACATGTTAGAAAAAAACTAATCATAAGACACACATTAATAAGACAAAAAAAGACACAATCCAACATCATAAGATATAATATGATCAGATAAATTGACCAAATAGATAAGCCTACAACTATTGCAAATTGTGTTACAAGATAGTCACAAAAAAGGTGGGTCTAGTCAGGTTTCCCTAATGCATAATAGGGGTGGAATACGTTCAACAATACAATTCAACACAATTCAATCACCTCTTCTTTTTACAAGACCCCAAGAATGGTGGTTTGCACAATATCTCTTATTAACTTCTAGGTCTCCAACCCTAGTTCTTCAAACATATCTTTTAGAGAAATTCATTTCTCCATAGGAACAACACCTTTTCAAACACCCATTAGGTTCAATTTTAACATATATCATTTTTGGCTAGGGTTGTTTTGGACCAAGTTCTCCAAATTAGGTTTGATATGTTGAAACAAGGCCAAATTAGGCCACTTTTCCAAAGCACCTATAAGAAATCCAAACACCAAACACCAAATCTCTACACTAGTAGTTTCCATCTATCACATAAGGTCCCAAAATACAATTTTCATCAACAAAATTCACTTTTAAATTATTGTCCTACTATATATCTACCCTACCTAAGCCTAACACATGAAGATGTTAGACTAGGGCATGGACAAAACTACCCCAAACTCCATCCCCTACACTAAACCATAACAAAAACATTGAAATAAAACTAATTTCCTCCATTCCACTAATTTTGGCCTAGATTCAACGGTGGAATGGGTTGCAACTCATGATTTTTTGCACAAACCCTTAAACTTAGGGTTTTACAGGCGGTCTTCAAAGAAACTATTCAAACTTGCTTACTTCTCAACAAAAAATAAATCGCACCACATCCAAATTGAAGTAGACTCACTGTATTATCTTCTCACATGAATTTAAAATCATGACACAACTATACAAGGCCGTACATAACTAGAAAACTACATAAAACACAAAAAAAATGCAGAAATTAGAGTATTTTCTTATTGCTTGTCCTCCAAATGTTTCAATAGTGTTGCCTCAAAGTTTTTGAGACTTTTTAAACAAGTTCCAATTGAATTCCAATGGTCTACAACCAATTTTTAAAAAGATGATTGTTCAACCTCCCTTCAAAGTAAAATTGTCAAGTTGCAAAGCAACTTTTACACCATTTTGACAACTTTTTACAAAACATCACTAAAGGACCCTACATGACTCAAATGCATCAAAGATGGTCTCCATTCAACCTTATTACATCAAACAAATGTTCAAACACACAAAACACAAACCTACACACCTAATGACAATATTTAAGCAAAATTGCCATGGTGCCCCTACACCATACACCCAAAGAGGAAAAATTCTCAAGTTCCACCTGAGATCAGCTCTTCCACTGAGGTTCCATGCTTCTTAATATATTCTTCAAACATCCATGTTTCTTATTTAGGAGGTAAACCATGCCACTTGATAAGATACTCATTATAGACTTTGTGTCTTGTTCTTTTCACATCTTTTGTGTCCAAAATTGCTTCAAGCTTTAATGGTTCAGAAGGTGGTAGATCTCTAACTCAATCATAATCAACAACATCAGAATCAACACCTGTAATTGCATCCATAAATCCATTGAAAGGGTAGAGGTCAACAACATTAAAGATAGAGGGGATAGCAACTCTAGGAAGGAGTTCTATCTCATATGCATTGGCCCCAAACTTATGAACCACTTTGCAAGGCCCAATTTTTTTCATTAATAGCTTGGTATACTTTCCTTTTGGAAACCTTTCCTTCTTCAAGTGTGCAAGGAATAATTCTCCCACCTTAAATTGTACATCTCTCCTCTTCAAATCAGCTTGCTTCTTGTACTTCTCAACACATTTATGCAAGTTTTCTTTAACTTGGTGATGGATCTCTCTCATGGCTTTTGCAAATGCTTCCCCTTCAACACTTTTCTTCTCCATCCCTGCCACATATCTAAGTTCAAAGACACCTCTTGGATTCATACCATATACCACTTCAAAAGGAATTTCCCCTATGTTTCTATTGACTGAATCATTGTAAGCATATTCAGCTTGAGGAAGAATTAAGTCCCATTGTTTCCCATGCTCCTTTGTGAGACATCTCAAGAGATTTCCAAGTGATCTATTGACCACTTCAGTCTTCCCATCCATTTTTGGATGATAGGCAGTACTAAAGGTCAAATTGGTTCCAATTTTTCTCCAAAGTGTCCTCCAAAAATGACCAATAAACTTTGAGTCCCTGTCTGAAACAATTGTTAGTGGAAGACCATGAATCCTCACTATTTCTTTAAAGATTAACCCTGCAATATGAGAAGCATCATTTGTACACTTGCATGGAATGAAGTGAGCCATCTTACTGAACCTATCAACCACAAAAAATACACTATCATAACTCCTTTGAGTTCTTGGCAAACCTAATGCAAAATCCATGCTTAGACTCTCCCATGGCTTGTTAGGAATTGGTAAGGGCTGATACAATCCTACATTAGAAGTAGAACCCTTGGCTCTTTGGCATATTGTGCAACTTTCAACAAAATTTCTAACATCTACTTGCATTTTTGGCCAAAAGTAGAACCTTCTTACCTAGTCCAATGTTTTATCAACCCCAAAATTCCCTCCTAAACTTCCACAATGTTTCTCCTTTATCAATTTTGTTCTCATAGAACAACTTGGTATACATAACTAAGCTCCTTTAAACAAAAATACATCTTGCAACAGAAAATAAGAATGCTCATCATGGAAATCATCTTTAAACTAAGCACAAATAGAATATACCTCTTTGAAGTCATCATCTTCAGCATACATGTATTTTAATGCATCTATTCCTACACTCTGAAGTTGTATCTCATGCACCAATATTGAACTTCGGCTTAGATAATTAGCAACCTTGTTGGATTGGCCTTTTTTTGTGCTTGATTGTGAAGGTATAGCTCTACAAATATTCAAACTACTTTACATGTCTATGACTTAACTTATCTTGACTGTTCAAAAATTGCAAAGCATGGTTGTCGGTGAACACTATGAATTCCTTTGGCAGAAGGTGGTGTCTCCACTTCTTAAGGGCCTACACCATTGGATACAACTCTAGATCATATGATGAATACCTCATTTTGGCTTCATTAATATTTTCACTGAAGAAAGCCACCGGTTTGTCTTCTTGACTTAAGACTGCACCAATTGCAAAACCACTTGCATCACATTCTATGGTGAAAACCTTGTTGAAATCAGGTAGAGCAAGTATTGGTTGTTGTGCCACTCTCTGTTTTAGATGTTCAAATCTCCTTTCTGCCTCATTAGTCCACTGAAATTTCTTTCTTTTATCTCTCTTAATGGTGTCAATGATGCGTGAGCAGACGTGACTAAATTTCTTGATGAATTTTCTATAGAAACTTGCAAGCCCATGAAATTTTCTTACCTCTCCTACTGACCTTGGAGTTGGCTAATTGAGTATTGCCTCTACTTTGGTGGGATCCATCTTCAATGAACCCTTGGAGATCACAAAACCAAGATACACTAGCTCTTCTTTCATAAATTCACACTTTTTGAGATTTATCATTAATTTCTCCTCATGCAATCTCTACAAAACCATGTCAAGGTGCTGCAAGTGCTCTTCCTTTGTTTTTATAAACACAAGTATGTCATCTAGATATAAAACAAAAAAAATTCCAATGAAAGGATTCAACACTTCATTCATAACTCTCATAAATGTACTCAGAGCATTTGATAGTCCAAAGGGTATCACCATCCATTCATATAGGTCTTCATTAATTTTAAATGCAATTTTTCATTCATCGCCTTCCCTTATCCTAATATGATGATAGCCATTTTTTAAATCAATCTTTGAAAAATAGCATGCACCTCCCAAATATTCCATTAGATCCTCCATTCTATGTATTGGGAACCTATATCTGATGGTTATTTTGTTGATTTCCCTTGAGTCAGTACACATCCTCCAATCCCCATCCTTTTTAGGTGCTAAAACTATAGGTACAACACAAGGGCTAAAACTTTCCCTAATTAGGCCTTTATCCAACAATTCTTGAACTTGTCTTCTTATTTCCTCATTTTATTTAGGGGTCATCTTACATGTAGCCTTGTTTGGAAAATTGGCACCAGGGATTAGGTCTATATGATGGCTAACATCTCTCATAGGAGGAAAAGAATTTGGCAACTCATCCACTACAATGTCTTTTTATTTCTCTAGCAAGGCTTAAAATTCAATAGGTATGCCTTCCACCTTATTTGTTGCTAAAACAAATTTTGGACTTAGATCTTATCACTAAGGAAAATCCCTGACCACCTACTTCCTTCATTGTTTTCAAAAAATCTTTCTCTCCCACTACCATGACACTAGAACCAACTTGTTTATCAAACTCTTCATCTTGTAGGGGTGTCAATGTAAAGGAAACTCCATCTTTATCTATCACATAAACATTTTTATGGCCATCATGTTTGGCCTTTCTGTCATATTGTTAGGGCCTTCCTAGTAGCAAGTGACAAATATCCATAGGGGTGATGTCACAAATAATATTATCCTTATACCCACCAATGTTAAACTCTACCTATGTCTGCTCATTGACTAAAACTTGTTGACCTTTGTTTAACCATGACACTTTGTATGGTGTGGGGTGAGGAATCTTCTTCATGTTTAGTTCTTCTCAACCATTTCTAATGAAACTAAATTATCAGTAGAGCTTGAATCAACAACTACTTTGCATACCTTTCCATGTGACTTGCATGTGATCTTGAACAAGGATTTCCTTTGTAGAGGCCCTTTGATTGTAGGAGCCTTAATAAGTGTTATACTCATCATCAATGACTCACCTACCTCAGGGGAAACATGCTAAGATGGTGAATTAACACTTTCACTATCATATTCATGCACAATTTGAGTCCTTCACTCACCACCATTGGAACTTGATGCTTGTTTGTCAGAGCACTTCCATGCTGGGTGTCCAAATTGATTACAATTGTAACATTTTCCTTAGAAGGTATTGGATCCTCTCCCTTGTCCACCAAACCTTCCTCTACCTCCAAATCTCCTTCCTTTGAAGTTACCTCTGCCACTTGACTCACCACTTTGTTCTTGATGGATGCTTGATTCACCTTGTTGCTTTTGTGACTATCCTCTTGCACCAAGGTTTCCTTTACCTATAGAATTTTTCCCTCTACCTCTTCCTTGCTGCTTTTGTCTTCTTTTTATTCTTTTTGTTGCCTTGATAGCTAGTTGAAAATAATCCTCAATTATCCTAGGAGTATTGAGACCAATTTCATCTTGGATATTGAGCCTAAGGAAATTCAAATATCTTGCCACATTTTCTACCTCATCTTCTATATGTCCTACCCTTATACTTAGTTTATGGAATTCCTCAGTATAGGCCATCACATCTAACTCCTTTTGTTTTAGTTTTTGCAGCTTCATAAAGGTTTGTATTGTATAATCTGCAGGTAGGAATTGTACTTTCACTTTGGCTATGATTTTGTCCCATGAATTTATCTTTATCTTTCCCTTCTTGACTCTTTCTTCTTGGACATAGTTCCACCATGTTAGGGCAGGGCCCTTCAATTTAGTTTTTGTAAATTTCACCTTCTTATCTTCTTGTACCTCCTCAAATTCAAATAAGTTATCCAAAGCATCTATCCAAGCCAACACTTCCTCACTATCCATCTTTCCACCATGTTGGAAACAAGGAACATTGAGAGGGGGCGTGAATCAGTGTTCTACAAAATTTAACTTTATTGACTTGATCCTTAAACCACTTATAGCATTGAACCAAAAGAAAGATGCAAGAACACAAAGAAATAAACCACAACACCATAACACAAGGATTTTTTTTGTGGAAATCCTATTAGGGGAAAAACCATAGTGGAGGTCAATCCACAATATGAGTATACTCAAATCTAAGTGTTTACAAAAGGGAATGTGCATGCATTCAGGCGCACTACCTAAAGCTCACTGCTCAAATACAAAAAGGAAGACTCACTATCTTACAAAAACATTTGGATAACATCCAGAAGATTTGAACTAAATAAATAGCATCTGCTAATTCCTGATTACAGTTCTGGTTAAGCACATTTACAACATTCTTCACACTCTGTCTTATTCTTCTCTTTTGCTATGTTTGCTTTAATTCGAATCACAAATATTTTTTTGCACAAATGAAACTGTGCATAATCGCTCTACAATTATTTTGACTTTCACATCACATCGCAACACACACCAAAAAACACTAAAATGATATGAATGATAGCATGTATATATATATATATATGAATGATAGCATATATATATATATATATCTTCATCAAGAGATTTAATCAAATACATGTCAGTTTCAATAAAATATAAAACATTTACAAACTGTCGGCTCAATCCATAGACAATTATTAATGTGAACCATCCAATGTCGGCCACAACATAGCAATGATCCAAAATAACATCCTCGAACATGACACACATTCAAAAATTATTCCATGAAGATCCTCAACACGCTACAACCACCTTGTCAGCCTTTCTACATTGTTAGACTGAAAAACAACAAACCGGATCTTCTAACTTTCACACCAATCAATATGAGGCTATAAGATTGAAGGATAAAATAGTTCATACACCAAGTGACCTTCCCTGAGATCCACAACTCAAAATGATAACAAAAAATTGTATATGAATCGATGAACACTATTTTATCGGATGCTCTGTTCTAACTTTGATAGTTAATCACAAAACTTCAATCTAACTTCCGGTACGAGAAAATAATGAAGTGCGGATAGGATTACTGACTAGGGTTGCCATCAATGAAAACACCAAATGAATTGTGCAGTGTCTCTTTCCAACAATCTCCCCCTTTGGCATTGATGGAAACACTTAGTGAAAAATGACTAAGTGTCAAAATCAGTACCAACATGAATACACTGCCAACCTTCAAAACTTCAAAACAAAACTCCCCCTAAGATGAATAAGGCATTTTTCATTGTCCCATACTCCCCCTTTGGCATCAATGGTAAAGGTAGGAATCTGCATGCCAAAAATCATACAAAATTGCTATAAACAAACTGCACATGTACATACATGCTTCTACAACTTACATAAACTTGAATATATCTACAAAATTACTCTTCAATAGATTTAAGCTAGTGTCCCAACTCTTTTTGAGACTCTCCAAAATAGTCCTGTGACCACAAAATGGATAATATTGCATCTCTACTGACTCAAGGTTTGTCGGATCACTAACATCCATAGCATCTTGTGCTTCCTTCAATGCACTAAGCATTGTCTCCATCTTAGGACCAATTAGTCCTCTAAGCTCACATACTCTTTCAACAATTTTGTCTTCATGCTTCAAAATTTTTATTTTTTCAAGCAGGGTATGACTTGACCTTCTTGCTTATTCGCATAAATGGTTAGAGAATCAAAGGCTTGAGAAATGTCTACTAATTGTTTCTCATATTCCTTCATTTTATTTTTAGTGTCCTCAGTGAACTTAGACAAAGATAAACATGACTTGTAAACATTTCCACCTTTAGATAAAGCACCTTGTATGTTCTTTACACAAGTAGCTAAAAAACATTTGTCATTTTCAATCATACCTTTCAATCTATTGAAACTATTTGCATCAAATTCCTTCTGAACCTTATCCACAACTAACTTTTCAAGGGCCTCAAAGTGAGTACTTACAGAATTGACAAGTTTCTTCAGTTGATTGGATGGAGAATCAGATGACTCCTTGACATATGTAGGCATGATCTTCTTCAGGATACCGGATGCAAGACTTAGTAGCACACTGTCCTCAATGTGAGATTTTAGTATCTCCCCCCTTGCCTTGGCTTGAGAAGATGATGGTACCTTTAGATTCTCAATGGGAGATAGAGTGGCCAAGTTGATAGGACCTCTAACCAATTTAGGATCAAACTCCTCCTATTTTTCTTCTAAGAACTCCTTTATTGCTTTTGCAGTGTCTCTTGCTTCCACATGAATCTCCTTTGCCTTAGCCTTCTTTTCTTCAACTACAGATTCTTGCTTAGCTTCAGGAATCTCTATTTCTTCAACTGATACAACTTTAGGAGCTTCAATCTCCATAGGAATTTTAGTGTCTTGCATGTCAAGAGGATTCAAAGTATCCTCAATTGTATCTTCTTTTCCTTCTTCAATTTCCAGACCAGATGGAATATTTTCATCATGAATTTCTTCAGAAACAACATTGTATCTATTCTTCTACAGAACTACCTTAAGAATTTCTTCAATGTCTTTTGTAACTTCTTCAATCTATCCGATCATAAGCTTGTTCACCCTTGTCTTGCTCTTAAAATAACTTTTAGCTTCATTTAGGATATTCTTCATCTCATCTATAGACATTACCAAACACAGATCAACAAGTATGCATTCTCTCATTTGTTCTTCTTCAGTTCTTGCATTCACGATTCTCATTTCTAAGACTTCATATAGCTCTTTAGGAAACTCGGACATTATTTCTATGAGAGTCATATTGAAACTATTCAAATACTTTATTGTACCTTCTTCAAGAATTCTCTAACTGGCACTATCAAAAGTTTCATACCATTCACAAAGTGGCCTAAGATTACCATCCTTAATCAAAGCTTTTTCCACTTCTTCTACAAACATACTTGTTCTGTCAATTTTCACCTTTTTCTTTGCTTTCTCTTCACCAGAGGGCTTGTCCTTAGAGACTTTTGATGCTTTTGTTCTCTTTTGCTTAATTTCTCTTACCTCTTCATCAGATTTGGTTTCTTCATCCTCTTCCATTGCAACATAGACTCTTGTGCTCTTATCCTTCTTCATCTTTCCTTCTCTCCCGGATGTCTTGACTTGAGCTTTCATAGGGCTTTACTTCTTTGTAGGACCGAATGAGAGTGTAGATCTCCTTGTAGATCTAGTTCTAGCAGAGGATGTTGTCGAATTACTAGACTCAGTTTTATCAGGCTCTCCTTCTTCAACTTGTTCTCTTTTCCTCCTAGCTTCTCTCACTGCTTCAGCTGATATGCCCATGCTTTCTACAAAAGCTTCAACTTCCTTTCTGACCTTCCAGATTATCATAGGCTTCTTTATTTGTTCATGCACTTGCATATCCTTTTCTTCAAAGGTACCAAACCTTTCTTCTATTAGATCCCAAGGTTTACTCAATAGGTGTTGAGCATACAGCTCCAAAATGTGTTCCTCAACCTCATAACCCATTGGCATTATCCAAACTGTTCTAGGTTCTACAACTTTCATCAAGCACTGATCAATATCAACTATGAAGAAAATTGTATCCTTGTATTTTTCCACAATAGATGTGGGAATCCTTTCCCTAGCTTGCATCTCACTCTAAAAACTTTTGAAATAACCCTAGATAGAAATTTTCCTTGCTTTGTTGTCACCAATTCTATATAGAATATCTCTGATTTGAACAAATATTGATTTATCATTTTTCCATTGCACTTTTGCAACTCCCAGAACTTCATTCATGAAGTAGAAAAATAGGCATAACAACATATTACCATACTTGAAAGAGTTCTTCTTATCCTAATTGATTTCTCCAAGATTTTCAATTAGCCGGGTCCGAAGTAACTCACATAGGTCATATTCTAAATTTTCTTTGACCATCTAATAAGCTACATAGATTGTAGTACTAGATACAAAGTTATCCTGGCTGGAGTGATAGATTTTGTAACCAATAACCATAGAAGAAAATCTCACATCCACTTTGATGATGTCATTGATTGTCATGGCTCTCCTGACAAACACTAAAACAATTTCCTTAGTGACTATTTGATTCTTCATAGATTTCAATGTCAGAAACCCACCAGATGAATTTAGACTAGTTACAATCCTTATAGCTTCCTTTGTGATCTTAAAGGGATGACTTAACCACATGAACTCAGCATGCACTCGACTCAATATGTACCAAACACATTCATTTTCTTTGAACACGAGAAATTTCACAATTTGATTGAACTTCTTCTCCTCCAAAGTTTTAAATTCAAGTTTTACACAGTGATCCTCTCCTACAATGTGATTTGTATAAAAGTTTAACAGGGAGCTTCCTAATTTATCAACATTCGCATGAATGTATGCCCTAATATCATTGATATGTAGAACACCATACGAAATGGAAGAAAATGCACCTAATGGTTTTGTGTCGATGGATTTGAATGGGTGCCATTTGAATTTTGGATGGGTTCTATCCTTGATATCAACTACTAATGGAGTAGCCATTTCCAAAATTTTCAAGTTCACAATTTTATAGATAAATACCTTTTGTCGAATTATGGTTTGATCGTTGAATCACCTTTAGACTTGAATCTTTCCAAACTTCGCTTGCAGAGCTCTCCAAACTTCTTCTTCTTGAAATGCAATGTGACAAATGAGGAATAAAAGTAACCTTTTATCATTCGCACACCTAATTTTTTGTCGCAATAAATGCTTTTTCCCTAGGTCTTCTGGATACCCTATTTTCACAGACTGAGAAAGAAAATTCTTCTATGGACCTTCAACTTTGCATAAGTTTCCTCCACAAGAGATTCCAAAACATCTGTAGATCATTAATACAATCGTTGCAATTTGCCACATTCCAATACCAACTACTATCAGGGGGTTAAAATATTTTCTTGAGAACTCCCCCTAATCTAGAGGCCATCAACTAATTCTCGGAGGAATTTCTAGTGCCAGATTCTGGTGCTAACTCATTTCCTGTAATAGAAACACTCTTCTTCATTTGCTTCCTAATCTCATCCGTAGTAACTTTTACTTTTCCCTTTTCATCCTTCTGCATTATTTTCCCTTTGTTTACCAGACCCTTCCTACTTCTACAAAAAAATTCAATGTGACCGTATTTGTTGCAATTATAGCACACAACATTTCTTTGTCTAGACTAGTTATTCCATTAATTTTTTCTTGATCTGCATTGGTGAAAAATATGGCCAAATCTATTGTAGGCACAACATTTGACATTTCTATTGAAAAGGTTGTTCATCATATTTCTACATTCAATTGACTTATGACCATACTTATTGCAATTGAAACATTGACCTGAGAATGATGGACCACTTGGATTCATTCTGTTTCTACATTGAGTAGCCATATGACCAAATTTATTGAAAAAAAAATAGTAACCATTAAAATTTTGAGCATTAGGTTGTATGACTGGATACCTTCTAACTTTGTTCATTTGATTTTCTTGCCTAAATCTCCTTTGTCTAGATCCATAGCTTTCTCCTTTCTCATATCCAAGACCTTGCTTATCACTTCCAGTCCTATGACTCTGAATTAGTTCATCAAGCTTGGATGAGCTAATCTTGAACTTCTCCCTGTATTCATTTGTAGTAGCAAGTTCATCCCTGAGAGTAACAATTTTTCTTTCAAGCTCTTCTTCATTGTTTTTGGATTTTTGCAATTCAAGCTCCAACTAATTGAACCAATCAGTAATTCGGCTGCATTCTTTAGATTTATCTTTCAAGGACTGAGTAAGTTTCTTTTCATTCTTCTTTATATCTTTAATCTTCTTGGTCATACTCATCACAATAAATTCCATCTCATGCTTTAAGACTGCATTATCTCTAGTGAGCTTTTCACATTCTTTTGTCTTTTCCTTCAAGGCTTGACTCAGGTGTTCACCTTCCATGCTCTTACTTTCTTTCTGCTTAAGCTAATCACATAGTTCCTTTCTCTTTTCCCTTGACTCATTGATTTTATCTTTCAATGATTGAATGAATTTCTCAGCATTCATGAGGCTTGTCTGCAATTCCCAGACTTCATATTTGGACTGATCAAGTTCATCTAGCACCACCAAAATTTCTTGTTGAAGATTGTCAGAATCCATTGAATCAATTTCCTGGATCTTCCCCACGCTATTAAAATTCTTCTGGGGAACTAGGCTTTGATATCAATTGTTGGAATCAAGGAACACTGAGAGGGGGGTGAATCAGTGTTCTACAAAACTTAACTTTATTAACTTGATCCTTAAACCACTTATAGCATTGAACCAAAATAAAGATGCAAGAACAAAAAGTAATCAACCAAAATACCATAACACTAGGATTTTTTTTCATGGAAACCATGTTAGGGGAAAAACCATGTTGGAGGTCAATGTACAATATGAGTATATTAAAATATAAGTGTTTACAAAAGGGAATGCACATGCATTTAGGTGCACTACCTAGAGCTCACTACTCAAATACAAAAAGGAAGACTCACTGTCTTACAAAAACATTTGGATAACATCCAAAAGATTTGAACTAACAAAATAGCATTTGCTAATGCCTGATTACAGTTCCGGTTAAGCACATTTACAACATTCTTCACACTTTGTTTGATTTTTCTCTACTGTTGTCTGCTTTAATTCGGATCACTAATATTTTTTTGCACAAGTGAAATTATACATAATCGCTCTACAATCCTTCTAACTTTCGCATCACATCACAACACACATCAACACACACTAAAATGATATGAATTATTGCATATATATATCCACATCAAGAGATTTAATCAAATACATGTCAACTTCAATAAAATATAAAACATTTACAAACTGTCGGCTGAATCCATAGACAATTATTAATGTGAACCATCCAATGTTGGCCACAACATAACAATGATCCAAAATAACATCCTCGAACATGACACACCTTCAAAAATTATTCCACGAAGATCCTCAACACACTACAACCACCTTTTCGACCTTTCTACACTATTAGACTGAAAAACAATAAACCAGATTTTCTAACTTTCACACCAATCAATACAAGGCTCTAAGATTCAAGGATAACATAGTTCATACACCAAGTAACCTTCCCTAAGATCCACAACTCAAAATGATAACAAAAAATTGCATATGAATCGATGAACACAATTCTGTCAGATGCTCTATTCTAACTTTGACAGTTAATCATAAAACTTCAATTTGACTTCCAGTATGAGCAAATATTGAAGTGCAAATAGGATTACTAACTAGGGTTTCCATCAATGACAACACCAAATGACTTGTACAGTGTCTCTTTCCAATACATCGTACATAGGCGCTTCAACTTTTACCTTTGGAGTATTATCCCCCTTGACAACCTTTAGTATCCTGACCATTCTCATCTCTTTAGGGTCCAAGTCCTCATCATCATGGACTCCTACTAGAGGAGTTCTCACTCTCACCCTCATCCTCCTTATCACTTTGGTCACCACTGACCATACCTCTTCTTTGATTCTTCTCCAAGGCTGCTATTCTAGCAAGGGTAGCTTCATGAGACTCCTTGTAGAGCCTCACCTCCTTTGCATATTGTTCCTTCAATTCTCTAACTTCCATGGTCGTTGGATTGTTCTTTGGAGGCATCTTGCTTATGCCAATTCTCATTTACTTCCCCACTTCACAATCAAAACCTATGCTTTGATACCACCTGATAGAAAGAATGGGTGGAATAGGTTCAACAAGACAATTCAACACAATTCAATCACCTCTTCTTTTTACAAGACCCCAACAATGGTGGTTTGCACAATATCTCTTGTTGTGAACTTCTAGGTCTCCAGCCCTAGTTCTTCAAACATATATTTTAGAGAAAGTCATTTCTCCACAAGACCAAAACCTTTTCAGACACCCATTAGGCTCAATTTTAACATATCTCATTTGTGTCTAGGGTTGTTTGTGACCAATTTCTCCAACTTAGGTCTGATACATTGAAATAAGGCCAAATTGGGCCACTTTTCCAAAGAACCTATAAGAAATCCAAACACCAAACACCAAACCTCTACACCAGTAGTTTCCACCTGTCACATAAGGTCCCAAAATACAATTTTCATCAAAAAAACTTCACTTTCAAATTGTTATCCTACTACATCTCTACCCTACCTAAGCCTAACACATGAAGATGTTAGGCTAGGGCATGGAAAAAACTACCCCAAAATCCATCCCCTGCTCTAAACCACAACAAAAATATTCAAAGCAAATTAATTTCCTCCATTCCACCTATTTTGTCCTATATTCAACAGTGGAATGGGTTGTAACTCATGATTTTGTGTCCTTAAACTTAGGGTTTTACAGGCAATCTTCAAAGAAACTCTTCAAACTTGTTTACTTGTCAAAAAAAATCAATTACACCACATCCAATTTCAAGTAGATTCACTATATTATCTTCTCACATGAATTTCAGATCATGACACAACTATACGGGGCCGTACAAAACTGAAAACTACATAAAACATAGAAAAATATGCAGAAAACATAGTATTTTCTTATTTCTTGTCCTCCAAATTCTTCAACAATGTTGCCTCAATTTTTTTGAGGCTTTTTAAACAAGTTCCAATTGAATTCTAATGGTCTACAACCAATTTTTAAAAACATGACTGTTCAACTTCCCTTCAAAGCAAAATTGTCAAGTTGCAAAGCAACTTTTACACCATTTTGACAACTTTTTACAAAACATCACTAAAGGACCCTACATGACTCAAATGAATCAAAGATGGTCACCATTTGACCTTATTACATCAAAAAAGTGTTCAAACACATAAAACACAAACCTACACACCTAATGACAATATTTAAGCAAAATTTCCATGTGCCCCTACACCATTCCCCCAAGCTAGACACCAAGATATAAGATGGCTAACACCAAGACATGTGACATCAAATCTGAAATAAAAAATAAACACCTCAAGACAACAAATAGATCTTTTTAGAATAAATCTTTCAAAGGGGGTTCCTTCGGCAGGGAACCCTTCATGACACCAAGGGGCCCATTCAAAGGAACACTCCAATTTAAAGACACCACATTTTCCAGAAGTTATTCTATCATCAAGGAATCCATTGGAAAGAATACTCCTTTTCTAAGGAAATTTTTTAGACTCTTTCACATACAATATCATTTTCAAAAGAAAATTTCATCCAAGAGTCCTGAAAGAATACAAAATTTTGAAAATGAAGGATTTCAATAAGGGATTGTTTCATCAAGGAATTCATTTTAAAGAAGAGTTTACATCAAGGAATCATTTTGAAAGAATTCTCCTTATTGAAAATTGGAACAACATGGTAGCCCTCTCTTAGGATGGTGTGTGATGTGCAAAGGAGCACATGACATCCTAAGGAGAGAAAGGAGAGGTAGAGATGTTGTGGAATGCAACACATGACCAAATGTATTCATAGTATTTTGTCACAAATGTGAGGGACAACACATAAGAACTACAACA
This sequence comes from Sequoia sempervirens, assembly GCA_007258455.2. Taxonomy (NCBI): domain Eukaryota; kingdom Viridiplantae; phylum Streptophyta; class Pinopsida; order Cupressales; family Cupressaceae; genus Sequoia; species Sequoia sempervirens. The sequence continues at coordinate 151,909,736 of VDFB02075321.1, forward strand.
TCAAGAAGCATACATAGATGAAGAAATCAAGAGACGGGGGGATCTAAAAATTCGAGGTCAGATCTATTCATATATACAAATAGATATAATACAATGTATGAAAAAATGGTCATCAATACCTAAATTTCTTAGAACATGAAGAAGAGCACATGAAGACAAAGTAAAAATAAAAATTGGGTCAACATGGAAGAAGGCCTAAATGCCCCCAATGTTTTCTATTGTCCCCAATATCAAAAAACAATATCATAACACATAGAAGAAAGATGATATAAATAGAAGAAATGCACACACAAAAATATGTGCCTATATCCAAGTACCTACAAGGGTGGTGAGGGTCCTTCGGGAAGGATCACAAATACAAAAAGACAAGCACGGGGGAACACAAGCACACAAACAAATTTATGCTATAGATAAAGAGGAGGTACCACCCTAGTCCTCATCGACCAATAGGTTGTCTTACTCCCAATCTAGATCATTGTAAGAGGAGGGAAGATGGGCCTACAAGTGTGAGATAGAGAGAGTGGTACCCTCTGACTCACCTACAAAAAGGGCCAAGGAATAAGGCCCCTCAAGGTATTTTTCACCGAACTCTTGTGAAGCAAAAGTCATTGATCTCACAAATATCGAAGATAGAGCTGGGAAATCATCCAATGTGTTGAACATACACTTTATTGGAGTTCCATGTGTTAACTAAGAAGGAGAAGAATGAGACACACGAGATTTATTACCAACCTCATCAAGAGGGGAAGTGACAAAATCCATGGATGCAGGGGTCGCATTCATCATGAGGATGGTGCAGGCTAAAACAAAACCAACTTCCAAAGAAGGTGAGCCCTTCTTTCGACCTCCACTCACAATGAGGTCATCCTCTAGCTTACGCTTTAGCAGAGGATGTGGACTCCCCACAGAAGAAGAGGAAGTGGAGGAGGAAGAATAAAAATCCGTAGTAGACACCATTGTTGTATTCGACCTGTCTATGGGATAAGAGAAAGGAGGGATGTCCACGAGGGACATCAAGAGAAGGGGCTCTACAGAGGGAGTGATGAAAACTTGCACCCTTTTGGGGTGAGCATCAACATGACCCACCAAAGGAGTTGAAAGAAAAACAAAGGAAATGGGAATCAAGGAAGAAACAACAAGAGAAAGTGGAATAGCAATAGAGGATACAAAGATAGATGCCACTGGCACGCCCTTTGTCTTTTATGAGGTGGCGTGTTTCATGGTTAGAGCCTTTCACCTGCTCATGTGCAAGTTGGTTACATCGACTACGTGTGCTAGAAGACTCAACTTGAGAAGAGACTAAAGGTTGCTACTCAACAACATGGTTATGCTTCACAATCATTTCTAATGGAAGGATGGTCTCCTGGGTAAGAGCAGGAGGAGGAAGCATAGGGGCAGAAACAACCACAAGAGGAGAAACAAACATCAACACCTTGGCGGAAGGCCTCTTCTCATTCTCTACCTTAGGGGCAGCTAGAGGAACAATAGGAGGCCACAGAGGCTAAGATGTAGGAACAACCCCATGTGAATACTTCCCCTAGCCATAGATAGTGGATCGTGATACCATGGGTAGTATAGGAAGCTCAAAAAACTAAAGCTTCATTTTTTTCCATGCAGGCACCATCACACTTCCCATATGAGGCACAAGAGTGGGAGTTGAAGATGTCATATAATGACGAGAAGTAGAAGCAGATGGAACTACAGACACAAAATGAGAAGGCTCTAGAGCATGAAAAATCTTCCCCTTTCCCTTAGATGGTGCCAAAGAGGCAACTTTTTGTTGTGCTACCATAGATGCTTTCATAGAGATAGCATAAGGAGACACTAGATAACTAGCCATCGACATTGAGCCCTCAATCTTATATTTAATATAAGCTTTGTATAAAAAATCTCCCTTAGGAGGAGGAGGTCGAACCGAGGCAGGCCAAAAGTGATCTAGTGACAATCCCCCACGTGACACCAATGGTTTATAGCCAATGTTGTACACCACATGCACGATGCCTTCATGAGGGAAATTTAAACATTTATGAAACATAGAGGCTAGCCAGGGGATGCCTATCCTAACTAAACAATTCAAACTCTGGAATGATAACAAATGAGACATCAATGACCTTGGGTCCTACCAAGACTAATAAAGAAATAAAGCCTGGATAGGGGAAATAGAGATTCCATCATTGGTATGGAGAGTGGTATTCAACTCTTTGTGTCTCTCCTTATGTAATTTTTTTATAAATAGAGTCTCCTTCGTTGTCATATTAACCCGAATCGTCATATCAAAAAGGATGCCAATTACGACATTTTCATTAATCTGAGTAGGAATGTATAATGGGGAAGGATCCTTACTTAGTGGCTCATCATGCAAGGTGGAAGTTATATAAAGCATTACACTCATATTTTTAGGAGGAGGGATACGCGTGAACAAAACCATGTTCGCGTACTTAGATGGAACTAACTCAAAAAATGTAGAAGATTTTATTTAGTAGACAGTGACCTACCTAGATTCCATTTCTAAATATCCAAGAGTCCTTCTAATTATGTATCTATGGGTCATATATTGGGTCATAAATCTACACACTTTGTGACACATATATATTATAACCACGATGAGGATTAGATCGCAATATATTATAACCAGTTATAGTATATTACAAAAGTGCTCATTGCAGGTGGACTCACTATCCAAGCGAACTCGTTGCCCACTCAAATATAGAAGAGATATTTATGCAAGGGTAATCCTACATCACCCAAAAATATTTTTCCTTTCTATTAGCTTTTTGGTAGATGTTTTTGCATTTCTAGATACCCTTTCCGTTGAATAAGAATCCCCAACTTTCAAAACTACTTTTCTGTTTTTTCTAGTCAAACTACTATTTTTAGCATACCTATGAATTTGAAGGTGTGAGGAGCTAGAAATTTATGGGAAGCTTCAAGATAGAAAAATAGACACTTTAGTGAAATAATCAGGCCAAGATCATTCTCAGTTTGAAAGATATTCAAGTTTCAGTTTCCAAAAAGTGCCTTGAAAAGTATTTTGAGTCTAGTTTGACACACTAAACGGTCTTGTACGGTCCTAGAAATCATCAAAACTAGTTTTGTTAGTTCTTAACACGTTCTACACTCTAAGACCTTTCCAATGGTTCAAACGACACATCAACCAGAGTCTTGGATCAAAATTTATGGCTTTCAGAAGTTGGTCAATTTTTGGAAACTTGCCAGTTTTTGAATTGGGACTCAATTTCTGAATTTCAAATTTCAAATTTTGGTGCCCAATCTCCTACATTCAAAATTCAAATTGTATTTTTGGCTCCACTCCAGAAAAATACTATCTAGGACTCATTTTGGAAATTCTAGGGGGGATTAGAATATAAGAAATTGTATTTGGGAAAGGGGGAATTTCTTTTAGAAACAGTAAAAGTTACATGTATTGTAGCCTATGAGGATTTGATCACCTGAAATGTAATTTCTCTGTAATGAAAACATATTGCTAATAAATAAATAATAATTTTTTGATTGCCTCTATTGTGTGTTTTTTTGAGTCTCAGGTTGTGGCTCTCATCAGATAGAAGAGATTATGGCACACAACCAAGTTTTGAACTGTTACAATTGCATCTAACATATGCATGAAATATAGTTCCAATGAAGCTCAGAATATAGACTTTACACATTTCATATTGATCTAACTTAATAATTTTCTCTACTCTACATTTACACAATTCACATCCACAAACTCTTATCACATGTCTCTACATCTAAAATATCAAAAATATCCTTCATATATATCTACTTCACCAAAATCATCAATTAGATCGGCCTAATTGGATATAATACACAAAATGTAGCTTTTCAGCTTAAGATCCATAAACACATGCTTTGTGCCAAGATTCAAACCTCAAAAAAATGTGAAATAGGTTAACATGTACCTAAGATAGCATCCACATAATAGATTAACACATAATTAAACTCCACAAAACACAAAGCTCATTAGGTTGGTGTCGATAAAGAGCTAATTACAATTTTTTCCAATTGTACACCCACACTTGGACACACGAACCTCTAAAATTTATGCCAACTGGAATACATAATCAACTAACACCTTTCAACATCTCCATAGAACCACAAAGCCAAAATCTAATCCATGGAGAACTGCGGATTCACCAAAACATATGCACTAAACTGTAAACCATTTGATACTGCAAAGACAAACTTGTGTTACTCATAACTTCCACATTAGGAGCCAAAAAAATAAAACTCTAGAATTAGGTTCCTCTATCAACCAAAAAAAAGATGTTAGAAGTGTAGAGCAAAATCTTCATTAGTGGACCAATGCGGACCCAAATATCGGATCCCTTGTACATAGAATCACCTGAATTGACACTTAGTCAATTTTTACATCTATTTCCTTTAGTGGATCAAACCTTCTTGAAAAATTGTCTTACATAATCATCCTCAAACATATTCAAGCCATCCAAGTTGTTTTGTACCATAGTCTTTGTACCATGATACAATGTTGACATCAATGACAACACTGCAATGCATAACTATTCACTTTGTTCTCATCCCACATGCTCATGTTTCCAACAAGTTCATCAATGACATCTCCTTATTCTTCCAACAATCTCCCCCTTTGTCATTGATGGCAACATGCCAAAATCATCTCCAAAATTATTCTCCCCCTTTGACATTAAGGGAAAAGAGCACATACAATAATCTTTTCACATATCAGATCTACCCTTGACAAATGTAAGGAAAGCTAAGGTGCGGAATAAACTCTCCTAACATCAAAACCTGAGGCAACACTAATACATTTGACTGCAAAATATGACGAAACTGTCCAACGAAATATGTAAAATTCAATGTTCATCGAGTGCTTGTAAAATTTGATGTGTAATTTCCAATTTTTTGAAAGTTTATCCCTGACGTTCGTTGAAATGTCGGCTATTATTTTCGTTGAATTTTTGACAAACATGAAAAATTAAAAAAAATCAAATTGTGGCCGACATAAAGAAAAGTGAGTTCGCGCCTGATTTATTGTGACAGTGTTTTGCTCTACTTGAGACAGTTTGTGGAGAACTAAGGACGATTTTCTTGGGAAAAATCAGAAAAAATTCAAGAAGATATCACCAGGTTGAGGGTAGTCATTGTCTTCTTGCAGAATTCAGTTGTGAAGTCAGATTTGTAGTTCCAGGTTTGAAAATCATATTTTAAAGCAACATCTCATTAGATTTCATTTTTAGAGGTTAAGGGTTTTGAGAATTTCATGTCCAAATTTTGTTGTGTGGAATCACCATAAGATCACAACGGAGGAACAGATTCTTGTGATTGTAATTATGTGATCCATAACTATATTGGTCATGTGGCATAGTTGTGCTATAACAAATACAGGATGCATTCATGTGTGACCCATGTTTAATGTGGCTATGTTGTGATAGAAATGGAGGCACTCTTATAATGTAGTTAATTCAGGTTGTATAATGTAGGTGTTAATCATCATTGGGTGCATTCAGGTTGTCTCAAGTTTAACAGGATAGGATGTAATTATAGCATGATCGAAGAGTGATTACCTCTTGCTACAATAAAGACCCTATAACTCTGGTTGATATGCAGAGTGGTTGTGTTATATCAATTATGTAGTGCATTCAAGCACAACCCATGTTTAATGGGCTATTCTAGAGAGTGATCAAGATTTTCTAAACCTTATGAATGTTACTTGAAATATATTTGCATAATCTGAAATTCCTTCAGAGGCTTTTGAAGTATCAATGTATCCTATATAGGGTTTAGAATGATTTCTTTTAATTAAAAAAATAAATAAATGATGTATTTCCCTGTAATTAGATAATGTGGAGATCTCCTAAATCTTCCCCAACACACTATCCTCTTTGGCACTGTATTCATCATCTAGCTACTAGGTTTTGCATGTGACATCTTTAATATCTTCATGACCATGGCTTTTAAATAGATCTCAGTCTTTGCTTTAATCCTTTCATGGTAACCCTTGAGTTCCATAATCCACCTTCAATCTCTTCTAAGAACGTTGTCTTAAGCTAGACTGCATAGTATGCATATAAAGCAAGTCCTTCATACCTGCCATTGTTCCAAACCACCACTCACTGCCTTGCTTAAAATGTTGCCTCTATAAGCACAATAGCATGTTTTAAAATCATGGTTTCCAGTGATTGACCATTAAGGTCACCACTTTCATCATGAAGATACAATGAGATTTTGTCTTCAAACTCAAGGCATTATGGAAGATAACATTGTGAATTGTTTGTTGTGTACGATTCATTTTCTTTGCACATTTACTGCTTTGCTAACTTCCTTTAAGATTGGGCATTGCACCCTCAGCTGCAATCTTAAACAGCTCACTCACTATCACTTGAAGATTCCTTTCATGAGCATCCTTCTATAAAATCAAACTATGCCCTATAGACTTCCTACTTACTACAGGGGACTCATTGTTTCATGGTATTGTAGTTCTTAAGATCCTTCAACCTTATTGACACTACTTCACAGTCCACAAGGTATTATTCACTATTCTCCCATCTTTGATGAGTCTCAAAACATCACAAACATGCAATCCACTACCTCCATTATACACATAATGGCTAAGAAGAAACACATTGAACCTATGATTACCACTGCTTCATTTGGACAGTCATTCCTTGATTGCATTTCCCTTGTCTAACACTACCAAAAGCATTTGAAAAACCCTTAAGGTTAGCAAGGGGGTAAGGAAATTCACTATTAAAATCTCCACTTTACTATGCAAGGTTTGAGCTTTTTTATCTTGTCGCTAGCCTATTTTTGACCGGCCACATCTCAAGTGATTTTCATTCTTCCATCAGAGATTGCATTTACAAATGTCACTACACTACATAGTGTGCTTGTTATTGGCTACAATCTTTAGATTGCAATATTTTGTTATTACCTACAATGTCTCAATCTTTCCGGTATTGCAACCTCACTAATCTACTATAGTTATTGTTTATGTTTCTATGGAGGCCTAGGGTTTGTACCCTAATCATGCTCTTACCAATGCTTCTGTTGTTTTTTATTAGGGCTCTCTCAATGTTGAGGGCCCTAGGGATAAGCTCGTCATAAGAAGTGACACATTGTATCTTTAACTAAAAGGATAAATCCGTATTGACATTAGCAATGATGATTACGACTCATTGCTCCATAGGAATGGGTCACTTGCTCTTACTAGCTCGCTACCTCCATTGTTGTAGGAATTTTGTGATCAAGTTCAATATTCTGATTTAGGAGTCTTAACGGTTGGAAATCATAGTAAAATCAGAATTTAATAAGTTTTGGAATTAGCATTGTAAAGTTTTTTTTGGGGTCATTAACTTCAAACTATCTTCTTTGCGGTGGTTGCATGCCAGCCAAATTTTTGGTGTAAAATATCAATTATTAGACCATGTTAATTGCCTATGAATAAAAATTATTGGATTGTGAGTTTGATATTTTTGGAAGATTCAAATAGTTAATCTTGGCAAAGAAAATCATGCCCATAATATTAGTCCGTAACGAAGAGACACTTGATAAATCAGGGCTAGGATTGGAAAAAGAAAGGGTGATGGGAAATGTAGCCATTGTCCTTTGCAATAATTGCAAGGGGCTTCTAAAAGATGAGACTTTAATCACAACAAATTTAGAAACATTGTAGGCAAAGATGGTCAATGCTGAAGGGGCATGATTATCGTCCATTGGTAAGTTGTTCATTATATGTGTTTATATTGATTGAATTTGTAAATGTTTATATTGTTTTAACATTTTATATATATATTTATAATCACTTGATCATGATCATGGTTTATTTGTTTGCGCCCTAGGGTAGATGATATGGATTATTATAGCTCAGAGAATGTGGTTTTGCAAGCGGATGAACATGGAGCTGTGAATATCGAAGATGAAGTTAATGATCCTATGGAAGAAGATGATCATGCACCAGAAAACACAGTTGAAGATGATGGTACGAATATATTGATCCATGCCACATTTAGTGGCAGAGCTAATCATGATGATCAAGATGACTTTGATGATGTTCATGATTTACTTGTACTTGACAAGGCATATGAGCCCCTTTATGAAGGCTCTGAAACAAATCTTCTCTCTGCTGTATTGTTGCTATTGAACTTTAAGGTTATGAATGTTTTATCAAACATACCAATCTCACAGATGTTAAGGTATGCCATAAATGTCATCTTTTTTCATCTATTTTAATTGTCGTTAGTTCATCACTAGTAAATAAAGGATGAAATATGTACCATTAATGTTCTTTATATGAACAAATTATTTTTTATTGTAGATTGATTGGTGAATTTTTGTTACCACCATCAAATATTTTACCTCGCTCATATTGAGATTTATGTGCCATTATGAAAGATATCAGAATGGAGTATCAAGCAATAAATGGATGTCCTAATGATCATATTATATATCATAA